>CAKNXH010062292.1:30139-46368 GCA_932178445.1 Andricus quercusramuli
GAATTTTCAACCAAATGATCGAACTCTCAAACAAAAATGATTGAATTTCAATCAGAAACTGTTGCATTTTGGACCAAAGATGTGAATTTTTAATCCAAAAGGACACATTTTCCATCCAAAAACACGAATGTACAACAAAACAGTTGAAATCATACCAAAAAAGATGTATTTTGAAAAAAATGGTTAAATTTTCAACAAAATAATTGATTTTTCAACGAAATAGTAGTATTGTTACAAAAAAAAATTAAATGAGGGGATATTAAATATAGGCTAGTAAATGATCAGACTTAATAAGTTGAAGCCGAATTTTTGAATTTTCCGGATAAAAAGTGTAATAATTTGATTATAAACAAACCTATGGGGGATATTCAATCCTCCATCGACGGCACCCTTCATAGCACCAAAGACTCGCGCACCAGTCGTGGTTCTCATCAGACCAGTGTCCAGGTAACACCTAAATGCACCCGGACCTTCGTCTAATTCCTCCACGTTATATTCGTCGCCGTTGACATCGGAATTTCCTTGGTACAACGTATCCAATCCCAATTTCTTCAGGAGCTGCAAATAAATACAAATTATTAATTCCATTGTCAATCCAGATTAAACAAACAAAAAATGTATGATTTATCACCATTCAGAATTTGATATATTAGGGAACAAGGGTTTTTTCTTCATATATGTATCAAAGCGAGCTGAGTGTCTCATCATTTTGGTGCAAATTTGATCTTTAATATACTTTTTTAAAATAAAAATAAATTAAGTTCTTACCCTTCTGGCTAGAAGAAGTCCAGTGCAGTAGGCTGATGCATAGTTGGTTAGTCCCACTTTAACTCCATATTTCGGGAGTTCGTGGCTGTACGCAGCACAGACAATTTTGTCTCCCTCGATTCTGGAATAGGCCACCTAGATAAAAATATAATTTCGACTGTAGGGGAGACTAGTTAATAATTTTCAACTTTTTTGTATACGGGGTGTCTAGCGATTGTTGGGAAGAAAATTCAAGGTCTTTTACAGGTTTTTCAGGACGAGAAATTAGGTTTTTCCAGGTCGCTTTTTTGTACATCAAATAAAGAATTCTTAATTTTTTGCGAACACAAGTCGTCTTTTTAAATATTTTAAAATCTTTGTCATTTTAAATATTTTAAAATCTTTGTAAAGTCATTGAAATCCTTGAAATCTTTTTGAATTCGTTGAAATCTTTTTTGAGTATTTAAAATCTTTGAGAAATCTATTGGAACCTTGTTACATTTTTGTAAAATCATTGAAATCTTTGTGAAATCATTATAAAATCTTTGAAATATATGTGAAATATTTCTTTAATTTTTGTTTTTGAAATCTTTTGGTTTTGTTTGAAATCATTGATATCTTTTGAAATCCTCTAAAATTGGTTGAAACTTGTTGAAGTCTTTGAAATGTTTGAAACCTGGTGTACTTTACCCTTTTTGAAATCCTTATGAATTCTTTTAAATATCGGTGAAATCTTTTGTATTTTTTTGCAATCACTGAAATATTTCAAATTATTCAAAATTTTCTACAAAATTTTGAAAACGTTGAAAATCTTTGAAATGCTTGAAATCTGGTGTACTGTACCCTTTTTGAAATCTTTGATATTCTTGAAATCTTTATGAATTCTTTTGAATATTTGTGTGATCTTTTGTATTTTTTTTTATCACTGAAGTATTTGAAATCTTCTAACAAATTTTGAGAAATAATTTAAAATCTTTGAAATGTTTGGAAATCTTTTAAATCTAATGTTCTGTAAACATGTGAAATCTTTTCAAACTCTTATGAATTTTTTGAAATATTTCTGAAATCTTCTGTATTCGTTTGAAATCATTGAAATTTTTGTGAAATGTTCTACAAAATTTTGAAATCGTTGCAAATCTTTGAAATCTTTTGAATCTGGTGTAATTTTTAAAATTTTTCACATTCACTTGAAATCATTGAAATATTTTTTAAACCTTTTAAATTTTAATTATTTTTGTATTTGAAATATATTAAAATGAAATATTGATAAAAGAATTGTATTATCGAATAAATAAGACATAAAATAAATAAAATAATAATGAATAATAAATGAAATGTGATATACTAAAATAAATAAATGATAAAATAAATAAATATGACATAAATTCTGACTGAAAAAAAGTATAGTTAATATTTCAAAAAAAAAAAAAAAAAAAGCAATTTTTCAAAAAAATAGTTGATTTTTTGAACTGATACAAAACTAAATTCTCTACAAAAAATATAATAGTTGATACTTCAACCAAAAATATTTTGTCTATTTTGAGTTCGTCCAAAAAAGAGGAATTTTCAAGCCAAAAAGACGAAATTTCTACAAAACAATTGAATTTTCAATCGACAAATATAAAGTTGCAACAAAAAAGTTAATTTTCAATAAAAAAGTTGAATTTTCTACGAAAAGATAAATTTTCAACTAAAATTATTAATCTTCAACAAAAAAATGATTCAATCAAGAAAGACGAATTTTCAAAAAATTGTTTAATTCTCAACCCGACTTTTTAACAACATTTTGATGAAATCTTTGAAATATTTTTGAAATTTTTCTAAAATCGTTTGTATTTAGTTGAAACCATTAAAATCTTTTTAAAATGTTTAAAATCTTTTGAAAGTTTTAAAATCTTTGGAAATGTTCGAAATCTTTGTGAAATCTTTGAAATCTGGTGTACAAACCTTTTTCAAATCCTCGAAATCCTTGCAATCTTTATGAAATGTTTGAAACCTTTGGGACATTTTTCTTAAATCTTTGTGGAATTTTTTTTATTCGTTAAAATCATTGAATTATTTAAAATCTTTTCAAAAAGATTTTTTTTCACAAGGCGAAATCCTTGTAACATGTTCAAAATCCTTTTAAATATTTTGAAAACTTTAGTACATAATTTTTCAACTAAATATTTCAAGTTATAACTAAAAAAGGCAAATTTTCGACTAAAAGAAAAAGAATTTTCAACAAAATTGTTAAATTTTCAACCAAAAACAGAATGATGACATCTTCAGATAAAAAATTGAATTTTCTACAATATAGTTCAATTCGCAACAAAAAAGTGCATTTTCAATTAAAAGACAAATTTTTTCAACCAAAAATGGAATAGTTAAATTTTCTGTTAAAAAAATTGTCAATAATAAAAGCGAAATTTTGAATTGAATAATTGAATTTTCAGCAATAGAGATGAATTTTCAACCAAAGTAATGCATCTTCAACCAAAAAACTTACTTTTTACAAAGTAGTGTAACATTGAACCAAAAAAGATTAATTTTCAACAAAAAATTCAATATTTGATAATCTAACCAAAAAAGATTTCTATTATTTTAATATTAAATTTAAAAAAGTTCAATTTGAACAAAAAATACGAACTTTAAATGAAATACTTAATTTTTAAGTTCAAAAATTAATTTTTAACAACAAAAATTTTTCCAATAAAATAGTTAAATTTCTATAGAAAGAAATGAATTTTCAACTAAAAAAAATGTGTACCAAAACCAGCAATAGTTCAATTTTCAGTTAAAAAAATAATTTCATACCAAAAGAAGGAGGTTTGAACAAAATAATTAAATTTCCAATAAAAAAAAAAAAGATGAATTTTCAAATAAGGAGATTAATTTTTCACCAAAAAGCCGAATTTTCAACTAAAAAATTAATTTTCCACCAAAAAAAATAAGTTTTAACAAAGTAGTTGAATTTTAAGCCAAAGAAATGAATTTTTAACCAAAATAAATGAATTTCCAAACAAGAACAATAATTTTCTAAGAAAAAGTCAATTTTCAAACACATAGATAGTTGAATTTTTAACTAAAAAGATCAGTTTTCAAGAAAAGAAAAACGAATTTTTTCTAAATTAGTTAAATTTTCAAAAGAAAAATTATTTTTCAACCAAAAAGTTTAATTGTTAAGCATCAAGATTAATTTTTAACCAAAAGAGACCAATTTTCCATAAAATACATGAAACTGCATCCAAACAGTTGAATTCAACTAAAAGAAAGGACGATTTTTAAAATTTTTCTTCTCAAAGCCAAAACCAGAAATAGGAAGTTTGAACAAAATATTTACATTTTCAACCTAAACTGATGAATTTTCAACTGAAATATTAATTTTTAACGAGAAAAAATATTTTTACCAAAATATTTAAATTTTTAACCAAAGAAATGAATTATTAACCAAAGTAACTAAATTTTTAAAAAAGAAGTATTATTTTCTAAAAAAGTCAATTTTCATCTAAAAAAGATTAATTCTCATTCAAAAATAAAATAGTTAAAATGTTAGAAAAATAAATGTTCAACAAGGGGGAAAAAACAACAAATTTTCAACAAAATTGTTTTTTTTCATGCAAAAAAATGATTTTTTTCACAAAAAAAAAAGAATTCAATTTTCAGTTCAAACAACTAATTTACAAAAAAAAAAATGAATTCTCAACAAAGTAATTCAATTTTACACCCAAAAGATGAATTTTCTACCAAAAAAGATACAATTTCAATAAAGTATATAAATTTTCAATTAAAAAAGATAAATTTACAAACCAAGAATATAATAGTTCAATTTGCAGTTAGAACAGTAAATTTTTAACAAAAAAAAAAGAGTTTCCAGCCAAATTAATTAATTTTCTTCTAAAAATGTAAATTTTCAAGCAAAAATGGAACAATTACATCGTCAGTTAAAAAAAAAAATAATTTTCAACTAAAAAGAAACGAATTTTCAACCAAATAAATTAATTTTTAATCACAATGATGAATTTTAAACCAAAATTATGAATTTTCGATAGAATAGTGGAATTTTCAACTCAAAACATGAATTTTCGATCAACAAGAAAAAAAGAATTTTCAACTAAATATTTTTTTTTTGAACGAAATAAATTATTTCAAAAGAAAAAAAATAGAATAGTTAAATTTCTACTTAACAGATAACTTTTAACGAAAAAATTAAATTTCTATCAAAAAAGGTCAATTTTTCACAATAAATGGAATAGTTACAGTGAATTTTTAACTAAAATGATGAATCTTCAACTAAAAAAAAAAAAATAATTTTTAACCAAATTCATGAATTTTCAGCTGAGAAGATAAATTTTCTACCAAAAATAAAATAGTTAAATTTTCAGTTAGTAAGATAAATTTTCAACCAAAAAAGAAACGAATTTTTAACAAAATAGTTAAATTTTTAATCTAAGAAATAAATTTTCAACCAAAAACATGAAGTTTCAACTAAAGAAAGAACTCTTCTACCAAAGAAAGACTGATTATCAAAAAGAGTTGAATTGTTACCTAAAATAGATCAATTTTCAAATAAAAATACAATAGTTGAATTTTCAATACAAAAATAAATTTTCAATAAAATTAAAATAAATTTTTAACGAAATAGTATAATTTTCTCAACCAATAAGATGAATTTTCTATCCAAATAGATGAATCTATAACAAAGTACACGAATTTTCAACCAAATATTTGAATTTTTCAAGGAATTTTCAACCAAAAAGATGAATTATTCACCAAGAAGATTCTCACAAAATTCAAATTTTCAATAAATACAATAGAATAAAAAAAACTAATTTTCAACTAAAATCATGAATCTTTAACTGGAACAATTGAATATTCAACAAAAAAACACATTCTCAACCAAGAAGATTAATTTCTATAAAAAAAGGTTCTACTAAATATATAAATTTGCAACCAAATAGTTTAATTTTCAACTAAAAAGATAAATTTTCAACCAAATAGTTTAATTTTGAACTAAAAAAGATCTATTATCAACAAAAATGGAATAGTTAAATTTTCAGTTAAAAGAATTAATTTTCAGCCAAACTGATCAATCTTCAACTGGAATAGTTTAATTTTAAACAAAAAAGATGAATTTTCAATTAAAATAATGAATCTTCAACTGTAATAGTAGAATTTTCAACCAGAAGGATCAATTTCTACCAAAAAATACTAATTTTCAACAAAATAAATGGATGTTCAACTAGAAAAGACAAATTGTTAATTAAAAATTAAGTTGTTAAATTTTCAGTTTAAAAAATTAATTTTCATTTGAAGAGGTGAATTTTCAGCTAAAATGATTTAAAAAAAATAGTTACACTATCAAATAAATTGATGATAAAATTAATTTTTAACCAAAGAGAATAATTTTCAACTAATATGATGTAATATTCAACTATAATACTTATATTTCCCGTTTAAAAAAAATTAATTAAAAAAATATATATTTCAAAAAAATTGATGAACTTTTAACTGAAATAGTTAAATTTTCAGGACATAAATTAATTTTCAACCAAATAAAAAAACGAATTTTCGACAAAAAAAGCTCGTTATTCGACCAAACAGATGAATTTATAACCAAACCACGAACAAAAAATTAATTTTTAACAAAAGAGTAACTCTCAACCAAGTAATTAAATCTTCTTTCGGAAAATATGAACTCGGAACGAAAAATGTGGCAGCTGATATTTCAAACAGAAAAGATTACAATTTTCAATAAAAAATAATGGAATTCAACCAAGAAGATCGAATTTTCATTCAATTCAATACTGTAATTTTTAAAAAGATAGGCAACCTCTTAAAAATTTCCCTGAATTTAAAAAAAATTCCCTGACATTTCCAGGTATATAAAAATTCCCTGACAATTCCAGGTTTTCAAGGTCGATAGACACCCTGAATACACAAAGTAATAAGAAAATATGAAAAATTAAAGATTTGTTTACCTGACAAGTGATGTCCTTATTTGACAGACGAACGATCAACCTGTATTTAGGAGTATTGTACTTGTTCTTGTCCTGGACGGTCAAGCGTTTGCGAGCATAGTAATCGGTTTTACCTTCGCGACGCCTCTTGAATTTTACCTGATAACGCTTAAAGTACTGCTTATTCTTCACTACTTTCACGAACCCCTGCGAACAAAAAAAAGGAATTTTAGTGAAAAAAAACAGTAATAAAAAGTAAAAGAGAATGTTTTTATTTTTCACCATTCAGAGTTTGATATATTAGGGAACAAAAGGTTTTTCTTCAGTTATGTATCAAAGCGAGCTGAGTGTCTCATCATTCAGGTGAAAAATAATAAACATATTTAATACGAATACACAGAATTTCATTATAAAAAAATAAACAAATAAATATTAGTAAAATATAAAATTTTCTACAAAAAAAAATTGAATTTCGAACTCGGAAAGTAAAATTGTCTACAAAATTTGTACTTTTCCAACCAAAAATTTTCAACTAAAATAATGAATCTTAAAAAAAAAAAGATTCAATCGAGAAGGACAAACTTTGAACAAAATAGTTGAAGTTTTAAGTCTAAAAAAATAATTTTCTAGAAGTTTAATTTAAAACCAAAAAAGTTGAATTTTTAACAGAAAGATAAATTCTGAACGAAAAATTTTCCAGTTAATATTTCAACAAATAAAAAACAACGTATTTAACACGAATACACACAATTCCATTAAAAAATATATTTTTAAATTAACACTTGTGTAAACAATTATAATACACGATTGTTAAAAATAAACAGTACACTTTACTCCAAAAATTGTTCTCAACTCACATTTTGGAACGAAAATAGTAGAAACACAAATGTCAAAAATAACTCTTTTATTGCATTATAAAGCCTGTCATTTTTTCACTTCAAAATTCACAAACTTGCACTGATAAATCCACTTTAAACCCATTTTCCTCGCATATGTGACAAAATTCAGGTTAGTTTCCAAAACTAACCTCAAATTTTTTTTTTCAAAATCATTCATAAATTTTATCAGAGAAATTGGACCCAAATCAAAAACAGAAAAATATTCACGTTTCAAAAAATATAACCGAAAGTGTTATAAACAACCAGAGAAACAACAAACAAAAGAGTCGAATTTTGGCATGTATTGTCCGGTGACATTTTCGCTGTCGATTGACGTTGGTTAAAATCTGTTTTTATCTTATGCATCCTTTTATGTGGAGATGAAAAAATTATGTGTATCGTTTATAAGAGGTTCAAAGATAAAGTTTTATTCAATATTTTATGATTATACGAACTTACCATCGTGAAGAATTATTAAAAAAGAGAATTATTTACATGACGCATGCGCCAGCCACGCATGACACTTCTTTCTTCTTCCGGCAAAGAAAACTGTTATTGGTCTGTAAATCAACACGTGATTTGCGAATCCGCCAATCCGGAGGCAAGTTTTTCGAAAAACGCGGTTGTTTCTGGACGAGCGATTGGCGGATTAGACATTCCGGTTCAAATATCAGGCGCGAAATTTCAAATACTGGAATTCTTTCACTTATTTTAATGCCTTGTAATTATTTAAATTAATTATTATTTAATCAATTATTTATTTTCATTATAATTAATAATATAATTATAATTAATAATAATTTTAATTTATTTACAAATTTTATTTGTGAAATTCCCTGTTTTTTAAGGAAAAATTCAAATTTATTTATTTATTCTGGGATAAAAATAAATTTTCAACCAAAAAATATTACATTTTAACAAAATAATTGAATCCTGAACTAAATAGTTTAACTTTTTTTGTAGACAATTGAATTTTCAACCAAAAGATGAATCCGCAACGAAAAATGTAATAGTTTATATTACATCATTAGGACCGAAAAGAAAATTAATTTTCAACAAAACAAAATTAAAATGTTCAGTAGAAAGAATTAATTAGAAAAAAAACGATTTTTAAAAAAATAGACAAATTTTCAACCAAAGAGATTAATTTACAACTACAATTATGAATTTTCTATAAACAAAAAATTTAATAATACCCAATAGAATGTTTAACAAAATAGTTAAATATTCAAGAAAAAAAAACATTTTTAACTTGAAATGAATAATTAAAATTTTCAGTACAAATAATTGATTGGAAAAAAAAGAAATTAATTTACAACTAAAATTATGAATTTTCTGTAAACAAAAAATGTAATAATACCCAATATAATTTTTAGCAAAATAATTAAATATTCAAGGGAAAAAGATACATTTTTAACTAAAAATGAAAAATTAGACTTTTCAGTAGAAAAATTAATTTTCAACAGAAAAAACTATTTTCAACAAAAAAAGTAACTTTTCAACCGAATAAATTAATTTTCTACTAAAATGATGAATTTTCCAAACAAAAAAAAAATTAATTTTGAACCCGATAGTTGATTTTTCCGCAAAAAAAAAAAACAAGTTCATCCAGATTGTTGAACATTCAAGACAAAAGACCAATTTTCTGTAAAGCAGTTGAATTTTGAATCCAAAAATATAAATTTTCAACAAAAATGTTGCTTTTCAACCCAAAAGTATGAACTTTCAACAAAATTCACTATTCAGCTAAAAAATATCAATTTTCAACAATAAATCAAAGTTATATTAACAGCTGAAAAAAATTGTTACAAAAAAAAAAATTTCAACAATATAGTTGAATTTTCAACCAAAGAGCTGAATTTTCAACTAAAAGGATGAATCTTCAATAACAAAATATTTTTTTATCGAAGTACCTTCAACGAAGTAGTTAAATTTTCTACCAAAAAATATGAATTTTCGAATAGTAAATATTTCAACCAAAAAATATTTTAATTTTAAATCAAAAACAGCTGGATTCAATTAAAAAGGACGAATTTTCAACAAAATAGTTGAATCCTCAATTAAAAATGATGACTTGTTAACAATACTGTTGAATTTTTATATAAATTAAATAAATCAATCAATTTTCAACCATATATTTGAATTTTTAATTCTAAAAGACAAATTTTTTAGAATTTGGTTGAATTTTCAACCCGAAAATTTGAATTTGTAAAAAAAAGTTGAATTCTCTACAAAAAATATAATATATGCTATTTCAACCAAAAAATATTTCTAGTTTAAATAAAAAACAGTTTAGTTCGTCCAAAAAAGACGAATTTTCAAGCCAAAAAGACGAAATTTCTACAAAAAATTAAATTTTCAATCAACAAATATAAAGTTTAGAAGAAAAAGTTAATTTTCAATCAAAAAAGTTTAATTTTCTACCAAAAAATTGTTCATTTTTAAGCCGAAAAGTCAAATTGTCTACAAAATTGGTACATTTCTAATCAAAGAAATGAATTTTCAACTAAAATGATGAATCTTAAAAAAAAAATGATTCAATGAAGAAAGACGAATTTTCAAAAAATAGTTTAATCCTGAACCAAAAATGATGATATTTTGAAAAAATTGTTGAATTTTTATCCAAAAGTCAAATTTTCAACTAAATAGTTGAAGTTTTAAAAACAAAAAAAAGATGGATTTTTTAAATATTGGTTTAATTTTCAACCAACAAAGTTGAATTTTTAACAGAAAAATAAATTCTTAACGAAAAATGTTATTATTTCAACCAATAAAAACAACGCTTTTTCCACAAAATAGTTGAAATTTCAACTTACAAAGATAAATTCTATACAGAAAATATAATAGTTGTAAACCAAAAAATATTTTTAGTTTAAATAAAAAACAGTTAAGTTTGTCCGAAAATGACGAATTTTCAAGCTAAAACACGAATTTTCTACAAAATAATTGAATTTTCAACAGAAAATAAGAAGTTTCAACCAAAATGATAAATCTTTAACAAAACAAAAAAAAAGAATTTTTAACAATGTAGTTAAACTTTCAGCCGAGTAGTTGAATTTTCAACAACAAAAAATAGAATTTTTAAATAAAATTATGAATCTTCAACAACAATTTTTTTAAATCAAATAGTTGAATTTTTAACTTGCAAATATGAATTCTGAATAAAAAATATAATAGTTGATATTTCAACAAAAAAATATTTTTGTTTAAATAAGAAACAGTTAAGTTTGTCCAAAAATGAAGGATTTTCAAGCCAAAAAGAAGAATTTTCTGCAAAACGATTGAATTTTCAACAAACAAATACGAAGTTTCAACAAAAATGGTAAATCTTTAACAAATAAAAAAAATGAATTTTTAAATACAATGATAAATCTTCAACAAGAAAAATAGAATTTTTAACCAAATAATTAGATTTGCCACCAAAAGAGACAAACTTTCATTAAAATACACGAATTTTTAAATTTGGAACGGAAAATATAATAGTTCATATTAAATAAAAAAATAGTTTTATTAAAAAAAAACATACACAGTTTAATTTATACAAAAAAAAAACACAATTTTTAACAAAGTAGTTGAATTTTCCACCTATAATTATGAATTATCTACCGAAAAGAAGAATTTCCAACCAAGATAAATTTCCAACCAAACATGGAAAAATTAATTTTTAGTAAAAGAAATTAATTTTCAACAAAACAAAACAACAAATAATTTTCAACAAAATAGTCAAATTTTCAACAAAGATATAATTTTTTAATAAAATGATGAATCTTCGACAAAAAAATATAAATTTTAACCAAATAATTGAATTTTCAACAGCGAATAAGAAGTTTCAACCAAAATGATAAATCTTTAACAACAAAAAAATGCATTTTTAACAATGTAGTTAAACTTTCAGCCGAGTAGTTGAATTTTCAACAGAAAAAAGAAAAGAATTTTTAAATGAAATTATGAATCTTCAACAACAATTTTTTTTAAACAAATAGTTGAATTTTTAATTTACAAAGATGTATTCTGAATAAAAAATATAATAGTTGATATTTCAATCAAAAAATATTTTTGTTAAAATAAAAAACAGTTCAATTTGTCCAAAAAGGAAGAATTTTGCAGCCAAAAAGAAGAATTTTCTACAAAACGATTGAATTTTCAACAAACAAATACGAAGTTTCAACAAAAATGGTAAATCTTTAACAAACAAAAAAAATGAATTTTTAACAATGTAGTTTAGCTTTCAGCCGAGTAGTTAAATTTTCAACAACAAAAAAATGAATTTTTGAATAAAATAAATAAATAAAGAGACGAATTTTCATTAAAATACACGAAAAGAAGAATTTTCAACCAAGATAAATTTCCAACCAAACATGGACAAATTAATTTTTAGTAAAAGAAATTAATTTTCAACCAAAGATATAAATTTGAAATAAAAGAATGAATCTTCGACGAAAAAATAGAACTTTTAACAAAATAGTTGAATTTGCTAAAAAAAAAAAAATTTCATCAAAATAATTTTTCACCAATAACTACTTCAAACAGTAAAATTTTCAACCAAAGAAATCCAACAAATAACGACTTTAAAGTGAAGAAAGAAAAAAAGTTAACCTGAAAATATGAATTTTCAGAAAAAAGATGAATTTTAAACTAAAATGATGAATCTTAAAAAAATGATTCAATCGAGAAAGACGAATTTTCCACAGAATAGTTGAATCCTCAACCAAAAATGATGACTTAAAAAAAAAGGTTGAATTTTTATCCAAAAGAAATATTTTCAACCATAAAGTTGAAGTTTTAAGTCTTAAAGAAGAATTTTACAGAAGTTAGTTTAATTTTCAATCAGAAAAATTGAATTTTTAACCAAAATATAAATTCTGAACGAAAAATGTTATAGTTAATACTTCAACCAATAAAAAACCAAGCTTTTTCCACAAAAAAACAAATAGAATAGTTAATGTCAACCAAAAAATATTTTTAGTTTAAATAAAAAAGAGTTAAGTTTGTCCAAAAATGACGAATTTTCAAGCCAAAAAGACGAATTTTCTAGAAAACGATTGAATTTTCAACAAGCAAATAAGAAGTTTCAAGAAAAATGGTAAATCTTTAACAAAAAAATGAATTTTTAACAATGTAGTTCAACTTTCAGCCGAGTAGTTGAATTTTCAACAACAAATAAATGAATTTTTAAATAGAATGATGAATCTTCAACAAAAAATATATTTTTTAACCACATTAATTGAATTTGCCACCAAAAAAGACAAATTTTCATCAAAATACACGAATTTTCAAATTTAGAACGAAAAATATCATAGCTAATATTTCAACCAAAAAATACTTTTATTTTAAATAAAAAAAAAACAGTTTAATTTATACAAAAAATATACATTAAAAAAAAAAGATGAATTTTAAACTAAAATGATGAATCTTCAAATGGAATTGTTAAATTTTCAGTTAAAAAAAAAAAAAAGAAAACGAATTTTCAACTAAAAAGGTGAATTTTCGACCAATAATAGATATTTCAACCAACATTATTTTTATTTTATATCAAAAAAGTTGAATTCAACCAAAATAGACGAAGTTTCAACAAAATATTAGAATCCTCAACCAAAGACGATTAATTTTCAACCAAATTTGCATTTTCATCTCGATGTTTATCCAAAACAAATTAAATTTCTACTTTTAAAATGTAAATAAATTTAAAATAAAGATAAAATAAATTTCTATGTCTAATTTTTAAATCGAAAAGACGAATTTTCCAAAAAATATTATTGAATTTTCAACCACAAGTTAATTCTCTGTGAAAATAGATCAATTTTTAACCCGAAAAGACGAATTTTCGTTAAAAAATGATCACTTTTTAACAAAATTGTTAAATTTTCAACCAAATAATAAAATTTTTAGCTAAAAATGTAATCGTCAGGAGAAATCACCTGCAAAAACATAAAGAGAAATAAAAATATAAGACAAATAAATTACTAACAAGAATATTAGATATTATAACGATAATCCTTTTCTTTTAAAATTGTTAACACAGAATTTTTTATAAATGGAATAAACCAGTCTGAAATTAAAATAAAAAACTTTAATTCATTATTCTTAACAGTTATTTAAAGTACCTCTTATAGAAATTCCCTGCTTTTTCCCTGATTAAATTAAAGAAAAGCCCAAATTTCTGAAAAATGTTCTAATTTTATTTACAATACATATTTTATTTAAAACTTCCGTAAGCGTCTTACCTAATCTTACCTTCATTAATAAACATCTCTCGAAAAATTAAACTCCAGAAAAATAATATCGTAAAATATATAACCAATTTAAAGAAACACCCAGAAACTGTTATTTACATTTTGAACAAGATGGATACAACAAAATTGCCATTAAGGCCATGTCATACTTACCCGATTCCTACCATACAGACATTTTTTCGCAAAAACCAAGGAATGTTTCTCTGGTCCTAAATTTTCAGAAAACCACCAAAAATTTCGAAAAATAAATATTTCTTTTGTTGTTCCATAAACACAAGACAATAAAAACATTCCTTAATACCTCTCTGTTGTGAAAAAATGTTGGTAAGGTAGGAAACGGCTAAATATCACATGGCCTTAACTCTGCTTTCAATTAAATATATAAAAAAATTATGTATTTACATGACTGAAAATCATTGCTAAAAACAGAGATAAATAAATCCTACTCCTTCGATTCCGCGTTATCATCAACATCCCAATCATTTAAATCCTCCCCCCATCCACCATCATCCTCTGTTTCAGCACTCTGATTCGTCAAATTGACATCAAACATATTTTTATGAGTGACTTCTTCCACGTGCAGGACCTGTGGTTTTTGAATAACTGGCTCCATATCGGTAAAGAAATCAAATTCATCTTTGTGATTCATTGATTTCGAGTGTTTGATATCGAGTTCCGAAATGTCGGAGATGGGCTTTTTTGAATACTTAATTTTATCATCAATCTTAGGAGCAATTAAAACTTCCTCGACTGAATCACTAGAATTCACGAGATCGGATCGATAAATTGAAACCAGCGGCTTAAAATCTTCCTCTACCGACCCATTTATCACAGACTCGAGACCTTTGATCTCATTAGCTTTCTTGACTTGATGAACTTCCTGGCCTTCCCAATCGGACCAATTTTCTTCTTCAGCGTAGGAAAAACTTGATTCTGCTCTATCTTCTCCTCCATCCGGTGACGGTCTTTCCGGCAAAGAAAGCATCGACCTATCTGCAATTCTATTTGCTTCCGGTGTGATGTTTATATTTAAATTCGATTTTTTCAGCCTCTGCAATTTCTTGGGACGACCGTCTGTAAAGAGCTTGGCTCTACTTCCGCCAATCACAGTTGCTGCGCCCAAAATCGGAATGAGATCGGCGAGGGCTCGCAAAGTTGTACCAACCAGGTAGTCGTCGTTGTCTTTAATTCCGACGAGAAGTTCCGGCAGGACTCGAGACTTCAATTCTTCTTTTTCAAAGACGTGGACGAAGGAATTCAAGTGAGAGAGGAGCAATAATCGAATTGAGGCGTCGCGAACGCAGAACA
Organism: Andricus quercusramuli; assembly: GCA_932178445.1. Taxonomy (NCBI): domain Eukaryota; kingdom Metazoa; phylum Arthropoda; class Insecta; order Hymenoptera; family Cynipidae; genus Andricus; species Andricus quercusramuli. The sequence continues at coordinate 45,245 of CAKNXH010062292.1, forward strand.
TTTGAAGCAGTTTTGGTATCAGGTGGACTTTGAAAGTTGGCACTGTGAAGAGTCCTTGGTCTTGGCAATCTGGAAAATAAAATAGATCAAATAAGAGAAAGAGAGCCGGAAATCCACCAGGGAGGGCAAAGTATTGATATGCCACCCTCTAAAATCGAATGATTAAATTCGTCGGATCGTCGGATCGTCGGAACTAAAAATCTAATTTTAAGCTAATTTTAAACCTAAAAGATTTAAACTTCAACCAAAAACAGTTGCATTTTCAACAAAGTAATGGAATTTTTTAGAAGACAGTTTCATTCGGAACAAGAAAGGTGAATTTTAAATCCAAAGGGACGAATTTTTCGTCCAAGAGTAGACGAATGTTAAAAAAAGTTAATTTTTCAACCAAAAAGGATGAGTTTTTAACAAAACAGTTGAATTGTTAACACGAAAAGTTGAATTTTCAACAAAGATGAATTCTCAAAAAAAATTGAATAGTTGATATTTCAACAACAATAGAAGAGAATTTTCAACAAAATGGTTACCAATTTTCAATTTTTTAACAATATAGGTCAACTTTCAACCCAGAATTCAAATTTTCTAATCAAAAAGGTGAATTTTCAAGAAATAAAGCTTTTTCAGTCAAGACAGAACAAAAGATTTCATCCATATTGTCAAACATTCAAGCCAAAGACGAGTTTTTTGTAAAACAAATGCATTTTCAAAACGAAAATATGAACTTCAACAAAAAAAACAACGATTTTTAACTAAATAGATGAATTTTCATCAAAAAATGGAAAAGGTAAATTTTCAAGTGAAACATTAATTCCAACTAAAAAAGAACGAATTTTCAATAGAATAGTTCAATTTCCAACTCAAGAGATGAATCTTCGAACAAAAAAAGAAATTTGCAGCCAAAAATGGAATAGTTGAATTTTCTGTTAAAAAATTATTAAAAAAAAAAAAAAAAAAATTTTGAATAGAATAGTTGAATTTTCAACCAAAGTAATAAATCTTCAACCAAAAAAACTTACTTTTTAACAAAGTAGTGTAACATTGAACCAAAAAAGATTTCTATTATTTTAATATTAAATAAAAAAAGTTCAATTTGAACAAAAAATACGAACTTTAAATGAAATACT
>CAKNXH010062294.1:0-10711 GCA_932178445.1 Andricus quercusramuli
TCACGGTACTTGAGACATCATCAAGTAATCGATCGGCAGGTGCCCTGTATAAAATAATTCTATTATAAATCTACCAAAGAAAGAATTATCTAAATACTTGAATTGCACGTAAATGAGTCTTTTCCAATTAACCCTTGAATGACACACCTCTAAATAATCACGTAGATGACACATGGGGTCCATTGGACCCCAGCGAGAAAAGTGTGGATAGTTTGTGGAGTTTTCAATATTTTGGTTTGAAGTTTTTTTTGCAAGTGACTTAATACTTCTGAATTATAGTCAAATAAGAGTAATAATGAAATTTTGTTGTTAATATGGTGAAAAAAATTAAAAGTAAAAAAACTTGGATTTTTCTCCTTTCTTGCATAAATAAGCATAACTTTGTCAGTTTATAATATTTTCTGCTAAAAATTGGACGGTATACGCCTCAGATACTACGCTTTAAGATATTACTAATGATTTTAATGAGGTTTCCAAAAAAGGTATTTATCTCGGAGAAAGGAGTGAGCAATTTTAGGTCAGGAAAAAGTACAATCGAGGCTTGGATTGAACTAATATATTGTTAATAAAAAATTTTTACAAAAAGTCATCATCAAAGAAACTTGTTGCATAAGGTTGAAAAACTTTATAAATCATAAAAAACCGCTGTTTATAAAAATTACTCTACTGGAGCACATTCGTTACACATGTAAATGCGGTGCTCGTCGCACATAGGTCGTAGGTTACGCTAATCTGGCATTCTCGAGTTCGGCGTCGGTGTCGTCCTCTTCCATCTAATAATTTGAAAAATTTCAGAATGTTGCTACTGAAAATTTTTTTATCGCGATCACTGTAATACTTACGGTTTAAAATCTTCAACTGAGCACAAAAACGTTTAAAAAAAATCAATTTTGAATTCACTTTTTTTGACGCTAATGACACATTGGAGTCCGTTTGACCCCACCACGAAAACGAACCATCGCGCTGGGCGTCTATCGACTGCCTGGTCCGTTCTCTTCCCACCAAAAGGTAGTTACAGGTCTGAACTAAATGTATATGGAGCCTCATGTCACAATTCGAGCGGGAAAATTAGAATTTTTGCAACCGAAAATAGTGTGGGGTCCATTGGACCCCCAGTCTCATTTAAGGGTTAAGGTCGAATCTCTTGCTCCTTTTCTATATTATATTATATTTAAATTTGTTAGACCTAATTTCTTCAAAAACTATTCAGGACCTCTGACAAATTTTCTTTAATAAGGCCGTGTCTACGTTCACCGAAATTCGGTAAGCTTAGAGCAAATATGTTCTGTGAGCCCAGGGAAACTAGGAAGGGCGACTGGGTTCACCGAAATTCGGTGAACGTATACCAAATATTTCCGGTGTGCATAGACATTTCGTACTTTTAAATGAGAAAAATGTTTATTTTTCTGAATGTCCACGTCGATTATTGATGAAAGCATAATATTATTCCAATTTAACCAAATTAATAAAAGGATGAGGCTCACTCTTGAACTTGATCCATCTTGTTCGAGCTTCTAGTGAGTACTGATCTTTGTATTATTTCTTTTTTTGTAGTTACGTCATTTCGATTGGAATTTCTTCTTCTATTGCGCTCAGCTTTCTTTCGAGCTTCTTCTTGGCGTTTTAATGCCTGCTTTTGCCTCTTTCGCAGTAAAAATTCTTCATTTTTGCTTAAAGTTTTTGGTAAATTTTCTGTGCTTGATTCTGCCATTTAACTTAAATGAAATAGGGAAAACGATCAAATAAAATCTTTAATAAAAAGGCAAAAAAATTCATTTTGATATCATTTTTGTGCTGTGTCATTAACTGTCAAAAATCGAAATCAACGCAAGGAAAGTAAATTTCAAGGTTAAAAAATATTTTTTTTATTTAACGACGATACAAATTTATACTCAATAATCAAATTAATTGAATATCTAATAGTAATTTTGAAAAATTAGGTTGAAATTCGTACAAAACTACAATCACATTAAACATTTTGGTAAAAATATATCATTCTTTATTAAAAACCAGTATGAAAAAAATACTTACAAATTAATGGATATCCCCTTTGTAATTTTATTTTAAAAAACTAGTCAGTTGAAGAAACATAAGTATTTACTTCCTTATATCAACCAAAATTATGTGGATGATTTGATTACACATTGAAATCTTTCGTTCAATATTTTGTAACAATTTATTTATTTCTTGTACACAAAACTAGTTTTGACAGGTCTATGTAGACAGTAGACATACCTGACGTTATGAAGGAAAATTTCACTCAAGGCGGGAAATTTCAAACCCAAAGGAATCCTGATTCTCTAAATATTATTAAATATACAAAATTGTACCACATAATATTATGAACAAATAAATATTAAAAATAAATAAATTATAAATCTCTGATATTACTCACATAAAATGTATTGGAAATTATATTCAGATTTATCACGAAATATGTAATTCCAATAAAGTAAACAAGTAATATTTTTCCACTATTTGACTATTTTTTGTAATATTTCAAAACATTCTGAATTTTCGGAAAAAAAATTCAGACAAAAGTTATTCCTTTCAATAAAACGGAACTTTTTTGTGAAACAAAATTTTGTTGTTGACGCGTAACTTTTGAAGAAAATCCATTTATATACAACTTTTGACGTTGATTTTTACGAAATGCACGTGATTTTTGAGGCACATCATTTTCCTTGCGGGGACGTTTTTTGGCCACCGTAATACAGCAAAGACAGCACAAACTTTAATCTTATCTTGATGCGCGCGATTTTCACAGCTGCTGGCGCTGGAGTGGACATTTTCTGTGAAATTTTGGAGTGGACATTTTAGCCTTAAATTGGGCATAACTTTTGCGCGCACTGCGATATTAACTTTATCCATGGTAAACTTCTTCGCCCCAACATACTGCTTAATTTCCGTGAGCATAAAAGAGTGTGCTTCAAGTATCCTTGGAGTAAAGTACGATGATGGAGTGGACTTTTTTTGCCAAATTCAAAAATTTCGATACTTGAATGTGTAATACTTCGATAATTTGAGGAGCACATTTTTTTCCTTTATATGGTGACTACTGGCCACCAAAATCTAATAAAAAATCGCAAGATTTTTTACCTGGGTAGTTCCACGCACTTTCCACAACTACAGACCTTGGAGCGAACATTTGAATTGTAAAAGCGGTGACACGACTTCGAGATTTTCTTGCTGAGTTATAAATCAAAGTACAATGTTAAATCCATGAAATTTCAGTAGCTTATACTCCACTGAAATAGCAGGATTTTTCTCAGAATTTTCAAACATTTCGCGGAAAAGCTGTGGGCATGCAAAGCATTCAATTTGTAGCTGGTGACAAATATTACCCAGGTATATTTTTGGGATTTTTTCCAAATATCATAGGTTGTATCTTTTTAGGAGGGTTTCTGTAATAACTGTAAGCCTTCATTTCCATTTCAGGAAGTCTGTCTGTAAATTCGTATGCAATATAACTTGTATTTTAAGTGTTGGTTTGCGTATATTATCACGGTGACAGAAAAATGGCACTTTGCGTGGATATGCCCACATACTTCCTGCCATAGTCGGTATTGTAGGTTAGGGACAAAACCAAAAAGTAGGAATCGAATTTCTCAAATCGACTCTTTCAAATGCCCCAATTGGGAAATTCCCGAATAATAAAATTTTCGAATATGTAATAAAATTTTCGATTAATAAAATTCCCGAATAATGAAATTCCCGAATTGGAAAATTCCCGAACAGTTTATGATATCACCGAAATGGATAATTCCCAATGGTTTATAATAGTGTTATTTTAAATTCATACAATAATTTTAGAAACTTTGAAGAAGAAAAATATTTTTTTCTTAGAAAAATATTTGATTATTTTATTTTTAAGAAATAAATAATATTGATTGAAAAACAATTTTTTTATTGTTTCGGGAGTTTTATAATGCAAGAATTTTCCAGTTCGTATATTTTATAATTTGGCAATTTTCTAGGGGGAATTTTAAAATTCGTTAATATTATAAACTGTCGGGAACTTTCCATTTCCGTAATGTCATAAACTGTTTGGGAATTTTTTATTCGGGAATTTCATTATTTGGAAATTATATTATTCAAAAATTTTATTTTTTAGGATTTTTCAATCGTCCAAAAGTATTCATCCAAAAATATATTTTTTAAATAATTTTTATTTTGAATTCAAACAATAATTTTAGAATTTTTGATCAGAAAAAATATTTTTTTTACAAATATTTGATGATTGTATTTTTAATAAATAATATTGATTGAAAACCATTTTTAATTGTTTCGGGAGTTTTATAATTCAGGAATTTTCCAGTTCGAATATCTTAAAATTCAGCAATTTTCTATCGGGAATTTTCAAATTCGGTAATATTATAAACTGTCGGGAATTTCCTATTTGGGTAATATCATAAGCTGTTCGGAAATTCTTTAGTCGGGAATTTTCCAGTTATGGAAGTACATATTCAAAAATTGTATTATTCGGGAAATTCCCAAATCGGGAATTTGAAAGAGTCATGAATTTTATTTTCTAGCATTTTTCTATCGTCCAAAAATTTTCATCCAAAAATATATTTTTTCAATAAGTGTTGTTTAAGATTCACGCAGTAATTTCAGAAACTTTAAACATTACAATTCTAGAATTCGGCAATTTTATGTCGGGAATTTTATTATTCGGGAATTTTCCAATTCGGTAATATCATAAACTGTCGGGAATTTCATCATTCGGGAGTTTTTCATTTCGGTAATATTATAAACTGTCCAGGAATTTTATTATTATGGAATTTTCCTATTCAGGAATTTCATTATTCGGAGATTTTCTAATTCAGGAATTTTACAGTCTCGAGAATTTTTCAGTCTTCTCGATTTTTCAAGATAAGTGTATTTGGATATTATTTTTCATCTCGAGAAAGCTATTTAATTAAATAATAAAATCATTACACATTTTGTATGGATTTTATCATTTAATTGAATAGTTTTCAGAAATAAAGAATAACATCCAAATACACTCATGGTGAAAAACCATTTTTTTCTGAGTTTTGAAAAAAATAAAGTTTTGTCCCAATGAAATTGGTATTATTGTTCATCCCGCAGCTTGCAAACATCTTTGATTTCACCCATCTAACCTGAAATACCTGATAGAATATACTTAAATTTCCATCAATATTATCTTAATATAAAATGTTATCTACAGTACAAATTTAAGATTTTCAATTTACATTCAATATTCTTGATAAATATTTATTTAAGAACTTTTTAAAATGAAATTTTACGACTCAGGGTGCTCTCAAACGTAATAATAATTCTGAGTTCAAAAAATTATTCAATAAATGAAATTTTAAATAATAATAATATGAAAAATGAAATAAGGTCGATAGGAGTTTTAATTGTTCAAAAATCATCTTTTACACGGAGAAAATTTGTTCATTAGAATTTACCCAATTAGTTAGGTAAATGGAGGATATTACTGCATTTAGATAAAGTTTACAATTATTTTAGGATTTAATACAAAACAGAACTATAAATAATACAAAAGAGTTATGTAAAATCTCAAGTCCGAAAGTGAAAATTCTGATATGTAATAATTAATATAAGGGTTGTATTATTTTAATACCAGTATATTATAAAATAACGCGAAGTATTGTAAATTTTCATCAAATGAGTGATATAAAGTTTACTTTTGTGTGATATTAACGATTCACTTAAAAGAAAGTATAGATTGCAGAATTTTTAAAGAGATTTTCACTTCCATTAGGAGAGGAATTACAACAACAGTGAGGTAAAATGAGACTCGCTAGGGACGTCAACTTTCTCAGGGCGGAAGTTTAAAGCCAAAAGTCCCCCGTAGATACTTTAACATTTTTAAGTTTCGGTTTATACTGTAGAATTTGTGAAAATATTCAAATATACTATCCTTTTATCTAAGTAGATAATACTCATTAAGTCACTTAATCAAATGAGAATGTATTAAAAAATTGACGTATAAGGATGCGGGTGATATAAAAACATCGGACGGCACTGGACAACTGACTTCGAACTTCGAGGCGGGAGATCCCCGAAGACTAATGTTTAAAAACAAGGTTAAATTTCTAACGAAAAAATATGCATTTTCTACCTAAATAATTGAATTTCTCATAAGAGAGAAAATGTTTCTAACAAAATAAGTGAATTTTCAACTTGAAAAGATCAATTTTCTAGCAAAAATGAAGTAGCTACCTTTTTCGCTGTAAAAATTATTTTTTAAAACAAAAAAAAAACATATTTTCAATAAAATTTGATCAATTTTCAACAAAAGAAATAAACTTTCAGCTAAAATAATGCATCTTCAAACAAAGACAATAAAAAAAAACATTTCACCAATTAGGTAAATTTTCAACCAAAAAGATGAATCTTCGATGGAAAAAAGACAAATTTTAAATTTTAAAGAGAGAAATAAGTTTGTGAACAAATAAATTGAATTTTCAACAGAATAGTTAAATTTTTAACCGAAAAGATGTAATGGCTATAAAAAAATCGAAGAATGGAGCATATTTGAATTTTTAGTAGGAAAAATTAATTTTTTAATTTTTATCTGAAAAATTTAATTTTCAATATAAAAAATAATTTTCAACTGTAGAAATGAAGATTCCAACCAAGAAGATTAATTTTATACCAAAAAAGAATAATTTTTAATAAAATACATTAATTTTCCATCAAAATTTTTCTTTTTCAATGGAATTTTCAATCCAATAGTTGCCTCTTCAACCAAAAAGGTTGAAAATTTCCAGAAAAAAAATCTCAAATAAATGGATGAATTTTCAACTAAAAAACATAAATTAAATTTTTAACAAAGTATAGAATCGTTTAATTTTTAGTTAGAGGAATAATTTTTTAAGCAAATAAAATGAATTTTCAACTGAACAACTGAATTTTTTACCAAAAAGATTAAATTTGGATGTAAAAGAATCTCGATAAGAAATTGAGTTAAATTTTCAGTTTAAAAAATTAATTTTCAATAAGAAAAACTATTTTTTAACCAAAGAAATTAAACAAAATACATGAATTTTAACTAAAAAGGTTAATTCTATACAAAAAAAGGCGAACTTTCAACAAAATAGATAAATCTTCAACTGAAAAAGCTAAATTTTCAACAAAAAATATATTAGTTAAATTTTCCGATAGAGAAATTCCCACTTTTCTCTTACTTTTCTCACTTCCCCCCTAACTTCTTTCCCCTGCCTATTCATATCTTCCAGACTCTTCCTTGTTTCCTCTCTGAACCCTTTTATGAGTGCTGCTAGCTTCTCAAACATCCCCCCTATCTCTGTCTGGTGTTTTTCTTTTAATCTTCACTTTCTTGTTATCCTTGTCCCTTTCCGGATCATCTTTCCCTTCCTCTCTTTTCCTTTTATCTTCCCCTTCACTGCTAGTCACGTTCCCCTTTTTATGCCATTCATCCAGACTCCTATTCGAGCCCGCGCTACCTAGCCTGTTGAGGCGCTGTAAGTTTGAAGGTCTCCCGCGTTTCTGGCTCGTGCCTGAACCCCTTCTCTCATAGTCGGTGTCTCGAACGTCACGTCATCGCTACTGTCAAATTCTCCCTTCTCCCCACTAACCGCGCTCACAACCTCGTCCGCTCTTGCTTCTTCATCTCCCTGCCCTCTGTCGCCCGTTTGTGGACTTCGTATGGTCGGCATAACTACCTTACCAAAGATTCCTCGATGTTTCCCGCTCTTAGCTTGCCTACCTCTTGCCCCCCTTGCCCGACAACTATTTTCTACACCTAACCTCAAAAAAAATTTGCACGTTTCAACTTTCCTTTCTCACAACTTATTTCCACCCTTTACACACTTGCCTTCACTCACCCTTCTTCCTTTACCCCTGCTCTCCGCACTCACTGCCCTTTCTGCACCCACACACGCTGATTCCCTTCACCAAAGCCAAAAAACGCAACACTTGACACAAAAGAGTTCTTTCACGATCGGTACCGAAAACGGAAGCCCACATGATCTTCAAATAATTACAAAATAAAAATATCTACAATTTGAACGTTAAAATTTTTATTCTTTCATTTGAAAACAATTTCATTTGTAAATAACTTTAAGATGTATTGAGAAGTTTTTAAAATATTAACATTTTAAAAGTACGAAATATTTCATAATACTGAAATGTGTTAATTATGATTCCTAAGAAAATTGATAATTCACACAATTATCAAAACATACTCTCGAAGATTTTATAAGCAATTTTTTTCTATTTCAAAATATTGTAAAAAATTTATGAAAAATTTGATTGATTTGATTAAATATGTAAAAGTTATGGAAAAATTTCTGAAATAATAAAAAATGTATAAATATTTCAAATAGTCTAAAACAAAATGTAGATTTTTGAACATTCTGAAATTTAATTTAAAACATTTTTATGAATTTCACATGATCTTCAAATAATTAAAAAATCAAAATATCTACAATTTTAACGTTACAATTTTAATTCCTTTATTTAAAAACAATTTCATTTGGAAAAAACTTTAAGATATATTGAGAAGTTTTTAAAAAATTAACTTTTTGAAAGTACGGAATATTTCATAATGCTGAAAAGTGTTTATTGTGATTCCTGAGAAAATTGATAATTCACACAATTATCAAAACATACTCTCGAAGATTTTATAAGCAATTTTTTTCTATTTCAAAATATTAAAAAAAAAAATTATGAAAAATTTGATTGATTTTATTAAATATGCACAAGTTATGGAAAAATTTCTGAAATAATAAAAAATGTATAAATATTTCAAATAGTCTAAAACAAAATGTTGATTTTTTAATATTTTGAAATTTAATTTAAAACATTTGTATGAATTTCACATGATCTTCAAATAATTACAAAATCAAAATATCTGCAATTTGAACGTTACAATTTTAATTCTTTTATTTAAAAACAATTTCATTTGGAAATAACTTTAAGATATATTGAGAAGTTTTTAAAAAATTAACTTTTTAAAAGTACGAAATATTTTATAATACTGAAAAGTGTTTATTATGATTCCTAAGAAAAATGATAATCAACTCAATTGTCAGAACATACTCTCAATCATTTTATAAGAAATTTTGTCCTATTTAAAAATATTGTAAAAAAATTTTATGAAAAGTTTGATTGATTTTATTAAATGTGTACAAGTTATGAAAAAAATTCCAAAATAATAAAAATTTTATAAATATTTCAGAAAGTCTAAAACAAAATGTAGATTTTTGAACATTTTGAAATTGAATTTAAAACATTTGTATGAATTTCACATGATCTTCAAATAATTACAGAATCAAAATATCTACAATTTGAACGTTACAATTTTAATTCTTTCATTTAAAAACAATTCCATTCGTAAATAACTTTAAGATGTATTGAGAAGTTTTTAAAAAATTAACTTTTTAAAAGTACGAAACATTTCATAATACTGAAAAGTGTTTATTATGATTCCTAAGAAAATTGGTAATTCACACAATTATCAAAACATCCTCTCGAAGATTTTATAAGCAATTTTTTTCTATTTCAAAATATTGTAAAAAAATTTATGAAAAATTTGATTGATTTTATTAAATATGTAAAAACTATGGAAAAATTTCTGAAATAATAAAAAATGTATAAATGTTTCAAATAGTCTAAAACAAAATGTAGATGTTTTAATATTTTGAAATTTAATTTAAAATATTTGTATGAATTTCACATGATCTTAAAATAATTACAAAATCAAAATATCTACAATTTTAACGTTACGATTTTAATTCTTTCATTTAAAAACAATTTCATTTGGAAATAACTTTAAGATATATTGAGAAGTTCTTTAAAAAATTAACTTTTTGAAAGTACGAAATATTTCATAATACTGAAAAGCGTTAATTATGATTCCTAAGAAAATTGATAATTCACACAATTATCAAAACATACTGTCGAAGATTTTATAAGCAATTTTTTTCTATTTCAAAATATTGTAAAAAATTTATGAAAAATTTGATTGATTTGATTAAATATGTAAAAGTTATGGAAAAATTTCTGAAATAATAAAAAATGTATAAATATTTCAAATAGTCTAAAACAAAATGTTAATTTTTTAATATTTTGAAATTTAATTTAAAACATTTTTATGAATTTCACATGATCTTCAAATAATTACAAAATCAAAATATCTGCAATTTGAACGTTACAATTTTAATTCTTTTATTTCAAAACAATTTCATTTGGAAATAACTTTAAGATATATTGAGAAGTTTTTAAGAAATTAACTTTTTAAAAGTACGAAATATTTCATAATACTGAAAAGTGTTTATTATGATTCCTAAGAAAAATGATAATGAACTCAATTGTGAAAACATACTCTCGATAATTTTATAAGAAATTTTTTTCTATTTCAAAATATTGTATAAAAATTTTATGAAAAGTTTGACTGATTTTATTAAATGTGTGCAAGTTATGAAAAAAATTCTAAAATAATAAAAATTTTATAAATATTTCAGAAAGTCTAAAACAAAATGTAGATTTTTGAACAGTTTGAAATTGAATTTAAAACATTTTTGTGAATTTCACATGATCTTCAAATAATTACAGAATCAAAATATCTACAATTTGAACGTTACAATTTTAATTCTTTCATTTAAAAACAATTTCATTTGGAAATAACTTTAAGATATATTGATAAGTTTTTAAAAAATTAACTTTTTAAAAGTACGAAACATTTCATAAT
>CAKNXH010062296.1:3293-27889 GCA_932178445.1 Andricus quercusramuli
GTAAAAAAGATCGATTTTTCGCACATTTTTTGCAAATATCTCGTTTTCTTCGTGGTTCATGCTATTTGTATTGCGTACCAATATTGTATAGGATGAAATTCTCTACAACTTCTGTTCCAAAAGTTTTTTTACACGTTGAATCGTTTTCGAGATAGAGGGCAGTAAACGCGCAGTGATTAACCATTTAAGGTCAACCGATAGTCTCGATCCAAAATACGCCACATAAAGTTTATAAATGATTAATAAATATATAATTATTATTAATTTCCATTTCCTTTCAATATTACGTTATAATTAATATTTTTTTCAATTAATAAAAATCTATCTAATCAATACGTCTTCTTTTTCAAGGAATCACTTTCTACTAACCTCGGGTATTCGTTAGTTTTGAATCTTATCTTGGTAACTATGGACGTAAAATTGCAAAGAGTTATGGCTGATTTGTGTTGTATATGTGATAAGTCAGATTCGGAAGGTGAATTATTAGCTGAAGTATTTCGCGGTATGAAAACATTGATTGCAGTGCTCTTTAGCTTGTGGCCAGTGTAATTGGCAAGCTTGTCTCAATGCTTTGTCATATCAGAGTGATGCCAATGAAGATTGAACCTTTGACCCCGAAATCCTGGAAGACCTGGAGACAAATGTCGTTGAAGACGATAATGAAGAGGAAGCTGAAATTCTACCGCAACCGGAAGACGATGATGGAGGAGAAGAAAAAAATTAAAATTAGAACTGGTAGTTCTTATAGTTATTATTCAATTTTTTTAATTTTGACAGTCATAAATGTGTGGAATGATAATCTTTTAATAAAAACCTTAATTAAGAATTTAATTCTTTCCTTTCTTCTTATTCATTTAAGTAATTATTATAACTTTGATTAGGAATAAAATATAATGAAAGTATTTCCCTTAATAAGTTACCAACTACGCGAGCAAGTAAGTATTTATTTGTATTTATTCATGTAAAGTCCCTAGGGCTTAATAGCCCTATAAGGAACAGGTAATACATATTACAATTAAAATGTGACGGCGATCGATTTGACGATTGAAATCAATGATAGATATTAACAAAGGTAAAAAACTAAACTAGAATACAAAAAAAATGGATCTAGGCTATCAACAGAAGAATACTGTAAATATGCATACGCAGATATACATACTTAAAAGTAAACACGCACTCATACACGCACTAATATATATATAAATATATTAATTATGACTTTAAGTGTTACCAATGTGTGATTTCAAGGGTAGGATTTGATATGTTAAATAAGTAACTAAAAAGGAGTTTTCTAAAATGAAAGTGTGAAGGTGCATTTCTAATGGTTATAGGTAGTTTGTTCCAAAGGCGAGCACCACGAATAATAAAGGACCTTTGCATTTTACACGTGCGGTGTGGCTGAATTTTTAATACTGTTTTCCTTTCACGGAGTTTGGAATGTGTTGGTTGATCTTTGTCAATGAAATTGAAGAGGTTGAGAAGATAGTGCGGGGCTTCATTACTGAATAGGCTATACAGTGAATTACCCATAAAAAATTGTCTTCTTTTTGCGACGTTAAGGAGTCCTGCTCTTTCTCTATACTGAGTAATATGTTCACTTTTGGGGATGTTATAGATGAACCTAATGCAAGCATTGAGCGTACGCTCAAGCTTGGCATTCAGCTCATCAGTAATATCGTCATATACCACACAGCCATAGTCAAAGAAAGGAAGAATCAGGCTGTTAACTAGGAGGATACGCGTTGGAGTAGGAAGTGATTCTTTATTCCTGTTAAGCTGTTGGAGGACTCTAAAGGTTTTCCTTGAGATATCCGCAATGTGTTCATTCCATGTAAGAGAGCGATTAAGAATATAGCCTAAATCTTTCACAGAATCCACGAAGGGAATGATACGCCCATTGATCAAGAGAGGAGGCAAAGTTGCAATTGTTGCAAGTGAAGGAGAGGAAGAAGGTCCTGTGATTATAGCCTTAGTTTTAGCAGGATTAAGAGTGAGACCGTTTGACAAGGCCCACTGCACCACCATATCAATATCTTCTTGTACATTTTGAAGTAGGCTCATAAGAGTGGAAATAGGCCCGGAGAGGTAAAGCTTGAAATCATCAGCATATTTGTGAAAGTTGCAGTGTCGAAGTTCGCTACCAAGTTCAGATGTATAAATATTGAATAGAGTAGGTGCAAGCGTGGAACCTTGAGGGACACCACTCTTAACCTCCCCACAGTCAGAACGCTCGCCATTGCTGATCTGTACTCTTTCAGAACGATTACTAAGATAAGATTCAAACCACTTCACAGCCATATTTGAGAGGTGAAGTGATTTGAGCCTATTCAATAGCAAATTATGGTTAACTGTATCAAACGCCTTAGAAAAGTCAAATAGTACAACAACCGTTATTTCCCTTCTATCAATTGCCAGTTTGAGGTCAGAAGTTACTTTAAGTGTAGCTGTAAGAGTGCTATGCCTGGCACGAAACCCAGATTGCATTGGGTCCATTAAATTGTTAGTTTCAATATGTGCAGTAAGTTGCCGATGGACAATGCGTTCGAAAGGTTTAGACAAGGCACAGAGGATGGATATCGGGCGGAAATCTTTGGGAGAGTTAGGGTTAGATATTTTAGGAATAGGGCGAATAATCGCCTCTTTCCAGGTATCGGGAAATATTCCCACCTGTAGAGATGCATTATAGATATGCAAGAGAATAGGACAAATGACTGGTAAAGCTAAGCGAATCATTTTGATTGCGATACCATCAGAACCTAGAGCATTTGATTTTACATCTAAGAGTTTTTTCATTAGGGTTTCTTGCGATATGTCAGAAAAGAATAATTTTGTATCATCAAAGGTAGCGGGAACTGCGAACAAGAAAGGAGTGCTGTTTACAAGGAGTCCGGATTTTGTGGTGAAGGCTGTTAAAAGATCTGCGGGGGAAAAATTGTTATCGGGAGCCAAGTGTTTTGGAGGAATAAGTCCAAGTCGTCTTAAGAGAAACCAGATGTTTTCATTTTTATTCCTGTTTTTAATGGTATTGTAATTGTATTGGTTGTAGGAATCCCTGATTTTGGTTTGAACCAAGTTCCTCAACTTACGAAATTCAGCTTGAATAAAACTACTGTTAGTTCTTTTAGCCAATCTACGTTTTTTCTCTCTTTCTTTCATCAAGTCTTTGATGTAAGATGTAATCCAAGGAGTGGACTTCTTTTTTGCTTTAAGGGTATGAAGAGGCGCAAATTTATCAAAAGCTAAGGTTAAAAATTCAGTTAGACAAACAACCTTTCTATTTATATCTTTTTCAATATAAATTCTTTTCCAATCATAAGTGGTGAGGTGCTCAAGAAATTCAGCTTCATTTATATTTGTGAGATTACGTATAGATAGTGGAGATATACTAGAGGAGGGATCAAGGGAGAACTGGTATTGAATGCTGATAAGGTCGTGGTTCGAGAGGAATGAGATTGAGTGTTGTGTAGAAGAGATTACCTTGTCTAGATCATCAACAATCATCATGTCAATCCATGTACTGGAATGATCGGTGTGGTGCGTGGTATTATGGGGAACTCTAGATAATCCGGCAGAGAACACTACTGATTTTAAATAGTTAGTTAAATTGTTGGTGGCATTAAGATTAGTATTTAGGTCACCAGTAAGTACAATGTTATTATAATTAGGTATGAGGTCAAAAATGTCAGTCTCAAGTTCCCTACAGTAGGAAGCATTAGGAGGTTTGTAAATCACACCCATTAATATGCTCTCACGAGACGAAGATACCTTGATAAAAAGGTATTCAGCAATAGGGTAATTGGCACAAGGACTCATTCCCACCTGTATGCCCCTTAAGCTGTTATGAACGTAAAGACAGACCCCACCCCCTCTTCTCTCATCTCTATCTCTGCGGAAAAGTGTGTAGTTATCAAGTGCTATGAGGCTAGATGGAATGTTAGGAGTAAGCCAGGTCTCAGACACGGCTATGATATGATAGGAACAGGACATAAAATGATGTTTGAATTTGAGGTAATGAGCAGGTAACGACTGAGCATTAACGTGACAAATATTCAAGGTTTCCATTTGGACAGAGAAGAGTAAAGTTCAAGTATAGTTAAATGAAGAAGTGTCTGAAATACATTAACCAACAAAATCCAGTTCACATGATTACAATTGAAAACAGGGAAAAAGGCACATATAAAGGTAAAAATTAAAATTAAAAAAGCAATGAGCATTATAAAGTTAAACTGACAATTATTCAAAATATTCATTGAAAATGTAAAATGGTTAGTTTTACGTTGCAAATTACTTGATGGAACACTAGCGTATAGAGAAAAATAGTAGAAATAGAAGTAACATGATCAATAGCCAACAGAGCCCAAATTAAGTAATTACGAGTAGGGTTAGATAGAGTCCAAAAGTTTCTGAAGTGACAGTATAGATATAAATCTAAAAGAAACTTCAGTGGTACTGAAGCATGAAAATTTAAGTATACAGTAGAAGTACAAATCTCCGAATTAGGCCGGGAAACAGTCAAACGTGCTGTCGATACAATGATAGATCTTTCAAATGAAAAATGAAACTCCATATAGTCATGATTACTTTGACTTAACAGGTGTTTTTGCAGAACAAAATAAATCCAATTAGTACAGTTAGAATAACTGAGAAACTTTTGTGTTATCAAATAAAAATTTTCAAATGAAAAAATTATTATGTATGCTAGATGCGTTGAAAATAGGTGTAATTGACAAGTTATATTATATTTACCGACATATAAATATAGGATGATACTAATAGGCAGTAGTTGCTATTTAAGTCCCTCAACGGCTTGCAGGTTAGCCAGGTAAATTCGTGGAGATCCATCCTCTCTGCGACAAAAAATTTTTCCTCCAGCAATCCACAGATATTTGACTATTTTGTCTCTTCTGAGACCCAGGGCAATGGCGTAGATCTTCCTATTCAAAGGTGACAGGGCCTCACGTAGATAAACAGGGTGTTTATCATTTCCTCGACCACCCGAAGTTTTCAGTGGTGAAGTCTCTAAAAACCTTACGTCTCTCAATGAATTTATCTCGCAGTTGTTAATTGTTGAGCTTTGCGACAATGATGGGCGGGTTGGAGGATTTTGTAAGTGCAGGTGCCTTTATAATTCTGTACATTTTGACCACATCTTCCCTCTTAAAGGGAACGTCAAGAGCCCTAGCTATTGAATCCATGTTTGCAAAAAGGTCTTCATTGGGTTTCATAGGGAAATTATGAATTTCCAAAGTCGTTTGGAGGGCCGCTTGCTCACTTACGTTGAGCGCATGCTCAAGAGTAGCCACTTTTGATTTCAGATCATTGGCATCACTTTTTATTTTTGTAATGTCTTCCTTTCCCATTTCTGAGCCAGCTTCGAGTGAAGAGATTCGGTTCGAGTTCTCAGCAATGTCTGCTTTGATCGTTTGAATCGAAGTTAAAAGATCGCTATTAAATGCTTGCTGCTTGTTTTCAAATTCTATGATCCTGGAAAGGATCTCCTGAGATTGCGCAAGCGCATCCTTTTGTCCTTCCAAGACAGCATGTTTGATCATGGCAGCGAGATCAGGCAGGTTGGTGGTAGCCGGTGCTGCTGAGGGGGCAAGAGCGTGAGGGGAAGACGTACCGCCTGTGTTGCGAATTCTAGATGCAGGTCCATCTACTGCCGTAGAGATGTTACTGGTGTTCTGTACTTTGCATTTCATGCAGAAGAAATCTGTTTGACCTTTTTTAAGTTTATCAAAATTTTGTTTGGAAATGTTGAAATTCGCACAGGCCAGATGCGTTAAAACACCACACTTTACACACACAAGCACCTCAGGTCCTCCTCTGGAAATCACTTCCTTGCACTCTGGACACGCACCCATTGCACCAATTGATCAATGACAGTTATTGAATAATCCAGAACAACAAGAAACCGGCAGTTTTTAAAAAACCGACTTGCTCAGATGCACCAGGAACACACAAAGAGACAACTTGCAAATCTTTAATAAAAAAAGAGCAAGAAAAACAGGCGAAAACTCAATACTGCGGAGAGCTGCAAATCAACACGTCCACTCCGACCACCGTTACCATTACGTTTTCCGTAATAATTTTCATTACGTTTTACGTAAGTGTGATTAAATAAATTGATACTCTATTGAAAATAGATACGCAATCAAAAAAATTATTAATCATAATTCAATATTTAAAAAATGAAAATTATTTATAATTATATATTCATTAATAATTTGTCGAGTTTATGTGGCGTGTTTTGGATCGGGACTACCGGTTGACGTCAAATGGTACTCTACATAGTTAATCACTGCGCGCCCACTACCCTCTATCTCGAAAAAGATTCAGCGTATAAAAAAACTTTTGAAACAAAAGTTGTGGAGAATTTCATCCTCTACAATATTGATAATAAATACAAATAGCATACACTACCGTGCAAAAGTATAAGGAAATCATCGAAAAAAATAGATTTCTTGAGTTTGTGATTGTTTTTTATTGTGCTCAACAGCATTTTGTGATTAAATCTTGTATATAAAATAGAAAATAGACTATTTTGTTATGATTTAATCATAAAATGCTGTTGAACACATGAAAAACAATGACAAACTCAGAAAATATATTTTTTCGATAATTTTCTTATACTTTTGCACGGTAGTGTAATTCCAAAGGAAACGAGACATTTGCAAAGAATTTGCAAAAAATCCATTTTTTCACCATTGACCTTAGATTTTGATAGACACGTACACCTTGCGATATGTAGGTTTTAAGACAAGTTTTGGGATGTCAAAATGAAAGTTTATACAAGCTTATAGCTGGGTATCTCAAATTCCGAGGTGAAACTACTAAGGTGACTGGACTAAAAAAGGCAAATTTAACTCCACGCTCATTTGTTCATTCCCGGTTACAGCGACTCCATTCAGACTTATACATTCACCACTTGACCTGAGCGTCACTACTAACACAGGCGTCCAATGTGACTGCACATTGTGCATATGTATATAGATATGTAGAAGGCAGTCTACGAATTCTCCGACAACTAATAAATCAGTTATTCATTTCTCTGCTAGAGAGTTATTGTATTTCGAATCTTTTCGAATCCGGAGAGCTTTTTTATAAAAAATTGAATGCTTTTCTTAAACTTTATCAAAATCTGCAGAACCTAGACTATGTTCCAATAATTCGTTGTCGTTTTTCAATTTTTCGATGAAGTGGGCGATTCCTTAATAAAAATGAGATGTGATCCGAAAAAAAACGTGGCCTATCCTAGAATGGGTGACTCGTCAACTAAAGTTTCGACAACTTATTTTTTCCGTGTAGTGTGGTGACCGCTGTTCTGCCCTCGCTAACCTCACGTTGGCATAACGCTTCAATACACTGCATAAGACTCACGCTCAGGTACGCACGACTGCTTATACTGCTCTCCTGATTGGTTCTGGTTAAATATTTAACAAATCAAAAACTGAAACTTCAACTGATTTTTGGAAAAGGAATTTTTTTAATTTCTATACAGCTATATATAACCGGACACTTGAGTCTGGGACACACTGTATACCGCACTTTATCGTCGATTTGCTACTCAAGAATTACAGGCACTTCTGTGACTGGTCACAGAAATAATTACGATCAAACATTTATCCCTTTTCATCGTTTAGTGAGAGTGGTAAGGCACTCCTGCGACTAGACACAGAAATAACGTTGGTCGATCCCGTGGATATAGGAATGGGAGGGGACTAACCTAATGCTTTTGTAACTTGGGCGCAGAATTTGCTGGTAAGTGAGGGAGAGAAGTCCACCATGTTGGTATGGAAAAGCATGGGGAATAATTAAGAAAAAAAAAACAGTCTGCTCTTTCTCTCGCAATACTGATTAAGCACACCAAAATGGCAGATAGCCCCGCTCGTTGCTCCCACCCTTCTACGACATGCCTAGTCCGCTCCTACTTCTACAGCCATGGTCAGTATCCAACCCGTTTCAAATTTTTCTATCAACCTTTCCAAGGTTGGAACAAAACTATGCATTCGTTTGAAAAATAATCTGAATAAATTTGTAGATTTTTTTCGGGTGAATAAGTTTTCTTTTTACCACTTTTTCATTATCATGCAGACACGCAGAAAAATGGACAGCAATATAGATTTTCAAAGTTAGTATCTCTTGTCTCTAGATATCATAAGTGAGATGTTACTCTGTCGCATCAAAAATTGTCATGGTATTAAAAATTTAAATACCGAGCAATGCCGTTTCTGTTCTTCTGGCTTTATCCAAATGCGATCATTAAAAACATATAATATAATGATGAACAAGATTGAAAAATTAGTTTTCATCACAGTTACCTGTGTAGAAATCAATGTTGACAACGCAAAATGACTAATACTGTGTTTTTAAATGGTTTCAACCTCAATATTATTCGGTGAACAGTAGATAAGTTCAGCGATATGTGCAAATTTGAAAGGGATTCAAAATCTTCTATTTCGTGATCTATTTCGGGTGTCCGAAAGTACTTAGAAAAATAATGTCGCCACTGGGTACAGAAAGGAATTAACTTCAAGATAACTTCTACTGCTATGGGGATTCTAAATGCGAGAACAAAAACCGTATCGAAAATAATGCGACAATTGTCACGTCACCATTTAACAGGAAATTTCAGAATACTTTTCAATGCAAGCCTTAGTTGAGGTTATCTTTGATATTTGTAATTCAAAATGAGAAATTAAAACGGAGTATGTGAGCTGAACAAATGATTGACTATTCAAAATTGCATCCATCGTGCTGGCTTAAACTTAAATTTTATTCTAAAACAAACATTTTGTCAGAATTATTCGAGTTAATGTAACCTCTAACTCCAGAACCTTGTTCTCTCGCGTAGGCAGACAAAAGTCGTTATCCGATTTTAATTAAGGACAGCTAATTTTGATCTTACGGAATTGTTAAAAAATTGTAATATTCCATAATTATAATATCGAGAATACAGGGCTGAGTGAAAAAACTCGTCAAAATGGAACAAGCAACGGGCAACGCGTGGCGGCGTGGGTCGTGAACTTCCAATGCGCGATGTGTATACGATCGGAAAAATTTAACATCTAAATGTGTTTCAGTTTAACATGAAATTATTTGTATGCCTACTATCTCAAAAAGACATTAAGTGTTCAAGATTTCGTGTTTCGAAATGCATTTTCGATTGAGAAAACCAGAACTGTTGGTTGACAATTTCTGGTTAACGAACTCGTCCTTCCTTTAAGGCATTGAAAAATTTTGTGAAAGCTCAATACAATCTGTTTGGAAGGGCGTATAAAAAAAATAGAGGTTGATTTCTCTCTTTCTGGATCTCTCAGAAGTGGGTGACAAAATAATTTCCTATAAGTTCAATAAAAAATCGATAATTTTCTTAGTTTGGAAAAGGCGGTCAGAGGTTAAAATCGCAAAAAATTATATGTTTCTCGTTATTTTCAAGCAAATAATAATATAATAGCAACAGTAATTTTATTTATAATAGTATTTTTTATCTTTATTTCCAGATAAATAACTGTCTTTATCCTGTTCCAAGGAACAGCAAAAGTTGTATATTATAATATTATTGATTTCTTCACAACATAGCCCTCATAAAATATTATATTATGCTCGCACGCTCAAGCTACAGTAGCGAAAATGTTTAAAATCACGCAAAATGTCGTTTTACTCATTTTTTTCAAGTCAATCATGTTTCTGTTTCTTTTTCATTCGAGTGAACAGTAAAAGTAGTATTCTATGCTAATATAAGTGCTTATTCAGTGTAAAACTTGCGAAAAATGGTGAGTTATATCATCTTAGTTAACAACTTTTACCGTTCACCTGGATCAGCAAAAAACTATTCGCCTAAAAATAACGATAAAAATGAAATTTGTTTTGCAAACTCAGATTTTTTTTTGCTTAAATTTTTAGAAAGTCTTTTTGGCATTCACTAGAAACTGTTTAGGCCTGCAAAATTGTATACGTTCAATACGCCCTTATGATTAGTCCTTCGACAGTTATCGTACCTGCACGATACTATAGACAGTCAACTAACGATTTAGAAGTCATAGGAGTCATACATCAGTAACCTTTGTGCAATTTTTTTTTTTTTTTCTGACTCAGGGGTTTTCAAAACATAAAGATATGATGACAACCGATGAAGTCAAATTTTGCATAAAACTGATAGTTTCCCATCAAGATGACAATGTATAAATTGTTTTCCAACTTTTTGAGATTTTTCATTACTTTATTTGGTATTAGGTCTCATAAGAAAATTCTTTTGTGTCCTTAAAGGCAGAACAAGTTCGGAAACCAGACTTTCTTGTCCAACGGTTTTGGTTTCGTCGATCGAAAATAGTGAACAAAAATCGAATATTTCCAAATTTTATGCCATAAACTACGACAGATATATGGAAAAAGTTTAAAAACAATTTTCACAACTTTTTCCTTCTCATTTTTTTCCGTATCTTGTGCCGTTTTCCCAAAAACTGAATTTTTGTATTCTCAACGTTATTTTATACGAGAAAAACAAAACGTACGCGTGCTATCGAAAAATGCTAGCGTGTCGTATCTCCATTTAAAAATAAATAGAGATACGACACTTTAGGGAAGTAAAGTATAGTTGATACACTCTGTATACGGAAAACTTTGTTAGTGACTTATTCTTCGGGACATTTCGAGACACAGATACCATCGTAAAATCTGTTTTTTCGGATTCAAGGGGTCTTGAAATGTAAAGAATTAAAGAAATCCGTGACTGTCAATTTTCATATAAAACTAAAACATTCTCATCATGATAAGACCCGGATTATACAAAAGTTTCCCTGAACAATCCTGTAACAGTCCAATGGAAGGTTCTAAGAATGTTCGCAAAAAATGCAATCAATTAAATTAATTGAATTTATGTAATGCGAAAATTGTCACCAACATCCCACGAACGTTCATTGGGAACCTTTTTGGATACGCGGACATTTATCTACTTCCGGGAACCTTCCTGGATCATTTTTCAAAATTCTCCAAACCTTCCACTGTAATGTTCTATACATGACGAAGTACGGAGAAACGTCTCAACGAGGAAGTATTGCTTTTAAAAAGTCCTGCAAAATTTATCTTAAATATTTGTTAACAAAACTCATCGTCTTTAATCTATTTATCGACATTGCTGTGCAAAAATTGAAAATTCCAATCTTACACCAAAAGATGCGAGATACGTAAAAAGTGTAAAAGAAGATATATATATATATATTATAAAATATATATGTATATATATATATGTTGTATATATATATATATATATATATATATAATAAAATATATGTTATATATTCCAAAATAGATAGGAAGAAATCGAAAGTTCCAACTTTTACCATAACAACGCGAGATACGGAAGAAAGTCTAACGAAGCTACTGCAACTTCTCATGGTAAGGTAGATCAGAAAATAAATATATATTTAAAAATGTCTGTCAAAAATCGAAGGCAAAGCGCAAGTATAACGATTAGAAAGTGTACCTTTAGGCCTACAGAGTTATGAGTAATTCAATCTTTAACTATACTTAATAAACAGAAAATTCAGAATATCAAAAAGCATAGAAAAACTGCGATGTGACAGAGATAATTTTGATACAGATTCATTCAAGTCAGCGCGCGATTAGAACGTGCCCGCGCGGCGGGCCAATTTTTTAAAATAACAATTGATTAACCGATAGTTTTCTTTTTGTTAAATGAACATATACTTTTCATAATAATTGAATTAAATTTCACTTATTTGAAGAAAAATTCGACATTTTTTTGTAAATATTTAAAACGTTTGAAAAAAATCTAAAAATAAAAAAACAAAAAAAGTCAAGTTCAAATAGGCCACAATAACCTTCATAATATAAAATCATTTTATGCAACACAAAAACCTTTTTCCCTAGTCGTAAAACACTTTCTAAATAATAATATAAAATATGTAAAAAAATGTTTCTTTTTGAATTTTAACTATTTCAAAAATGGCAAGATACTTGAAGGGCAACACCGCAGAAGGGCGTAAGTGCCGAAACCTGACTTTTTCGGGAGAAGCAAAAAAACTGTTTATCTTTCGCGGAATTAATTTTAAACAAATAAACGCGAGAAACGGTCCGAGGTAGTGCTAGGCTTCATCGAACCGTGTAACGAATATTTTGAAAGGAGCAACCATCTACGAGAAAACCTTTGTCAAAGGGACGACATGTAACCAAAAAACTTCAATTTTCACTCATAAAAAGTAACGTAACTATTTTATTTTTGAATTAAAAAAAAAAACAAGAAAGTTCTTTCGAAATTTTGGTTAGCTCTATTGATCCGCGAAAAGAGCGCTTCAAAAAGAATAACAATGTGCAAGAAAGTCCTGGTCAAAGTTCGGCGCGTCTCAAACAACTTCAGTTTTGACACAGATAAAAAGATGCGTGACTGTTTTATTTTTGAATTTAGAAAAAACAAGGAAGTACCTTCGAGAGACTGGATACAAAAAAGCGGATAAATACAGCATATGTTAAAACAAGGAAAAATCAATAGATTATTTCTAGTCATCATCTGATTCTAGAAAAAGTTTAGAAGAACAGACGAAAAGAAGCAACGAGTTGCGAGAAAAAAATGATCACAAATCGACTTCCAGGATTATTATTGCATCAATTACTAATACAGTTGATGAAAAAGGGAACTATTTTCCCAAAATCTATGTGAAATATTCTCTTTGCTGCGTCGTTAGATACGGAAATATCTTTTGTACGTCATTCTTTTTTTGTTTAGTGATCCCTTTACTGGTGTTACATTTTCCTATTTCCAGATTTTCGAAATCGTAGATGGTGTAATCTGTAAAATACTAAATTATGAGTATAAAAGTCTGTTTCGTCATTTTCGATATTTTCTCATAAATTTGTAACATATTTTTTCCTAAACTTACCGTCTTTTAAAATAAATGTCTGATGTCATTTCGGATTCTCGTCGTAAGTAGAAGTGGTGTAAACAGTTCCAAATGTTTCTTTTGTAATTCCGATTTGCGTTACCTCACTAATGCGTAATCCATTTCTTTTCATAAACGATTCTTGGGCTATTTCTTTCCAATTAAAAAGCCTTCCTTTAAGCAAATAGTGAAAGGATTTTTCATGGCGGCTTCTCCAATCATCTCGGCCACGCCCTTGATCGTGAAAAGCGTTTTCTTCTTTTGGATTTTCTCGATAAGAGCAAAATCTCGATCAGGTGACATATACATATGTCCTTTTAGCAAAAACTTATGCACGATTTCGTCAAAATAACCCTTGGCAATAAATCTCAAATACATTGCAATGAGGTTTTGCTTTTTATTTTGCCCTGCACAATTGTCGCTCCAAAGAACTATCTTTCGAAACGGTGTTCTCAATTCGTCTGTAACAAACGAATATAAACAAGATACGATTTCCATGGAGCCACGTGATCCGAGGTTCTCCGTCCACAAATTCATTGTTCCTTTGTGAACATTTCCGTCATGAATACCCAAATTATAGCAACTAATTTGTCGACCATAAAACATTCTACTATGAGTCAAATCAGGCAACGAGAACTGTTTCTGTACTTCAAAACTGAGAACATGACAATCAGTGGCTTTCTTATCCTTGTTAAGTACGAATTGCGATTTTTCGACAACTATGTGATGCTTCTGAAGAGAAGATTTAGCTGCTTCTTTTTCTGCGGTATTTGCAGCATTAATTTCTGCTACATGAAAACTATCACATGTTTCACAGGTGTCTGTTCTCTGTCTTCTGAAGTGTAAATTACGAAAGCTCTTCATAAACACGTTTTTGTAATACGATAAAGATACCGTGGGCTTTTTTCTAGTCGTCTGTTTTGTGTATTTATCTTTGAAAAGCATGTACATTCGATTCATGTTCAAATCTAGTGACAGATACAAAAAATTCGGAGAAACACTACGATTATAGTGCCCACTTTCTACAGGAAATGAGAGAATATGCTCTTCAATTCGACTCTTCCAAGTGTACTTGGAAATAACGTTGCGACATCCACCTCTTTGGTCACATAAGTCAAATTTATTTTGCCCTATTTTTTCTGAGAGAAGCCTCATGCGTTTTTCTGAGATTTGAAAAGTTTTTAAGAACGTCTTCTTACAGATTGCGAATTGTCGTTTTTCGGAGCATCAGTAGGAAGAGGTAGGAAATACTTTATAGTGCAAAGTCTCCGGCTATTAGACGGATCATAGTATTTTCCATGTCTGCGGCGTTTCACAGGAAGAATTTGAATTAACTCTCGAAGAAAGTATTGTTGCTTATTGTAATCTTTTAGTTTGTAAAATTTTAGAAATACGTTTTTTCTGTTTCCTTTTGTGACACGGTGAAAATCATTCTTGCATTGACAGGTTATCTGAAAAGAGAAAATTGAATCGATTGTAGATATATACCACAATTTTGAATGTTTTTCTTATTTATTTCAAGTATTATTATTTTCTACTTATTTATACATATTCCGTAGACACCGAAAACCAATTTTACGAGATCGTGGAACTCAACCGTAAAATCTTCTGCAGTGCAACGTAAAAAATGTACTTATTTTCTTATTGAAAACTTAATTACTTAAATAAGTCATGCTGGATCCATAAGAATATATGAAGTTAACTATTCTCAAATCATAGATGCAACTACTGGAGCACAAGTAACTAAAATAATTATGTAAAAATCACTAAAAACGTAATCTGCCTTATCTGGAGTCTTCTTCGCTTCAACTTGCTTCATTTTCCAATTTTCATAGCTTTCGCCACTGTTTCTTCTTTTTTTACTTTCACCTCTGTTCGTTACTTTTGCAGAAACAATTTCTTTCTTAGAATTCATAATTTTTCACGAAAAAACTTTAAAAATGCAGAATCGACACGTGCTCCGAAGGTTTCTTGGTCGGGCTGTAAATTGTTTCTCTTAATTATGTTGATTGCTGCTCCGCTATCTACTAATAGTTTGTATATTCTTGGGGTTCCTGTTGTTCTTGAATAGTTTTTACTTCCGGTGGTCTTTTTTGGAACTGTCCCAGTTGAAAATTTGGAGGTTTTGAAAAACATTGGGATGCAAAATGACCAGGTTTTCCGCACTGGTGGCAGGACATCTTTAATCTTTCGCTTAGTGCGAAATTCGAGTTTGGTACTCTCGCCTGTTGGGGTGTGGTATTTGCTGAAGGTCTAGTTGTTATCGGGCGGGGTTGGAATTTAGTAGGTTTTCTAGGCACTTCGCTTTGTCTAAGTATTCTACCTTTATTTTGTTCTCGTTGCCAAGCTTCTGCTTCCAGTGCTTCTTGCAGGGCTTTTGTTAGTGCGGTAGGTTTCATGGTTGCGGATAGAGGAACGGCCCGTTAGGCTGAACAGCCCTCAGGTTAGCTGCGAATACAAGAATAAGCAGCCGCGGACAGCCGATAGGAACCAGTCGTGGGTGTGGTGAGCCCAGCCTAAGATGTTGGCCTAGCACTGGTAGAAAACACGATGACCATGGCTTGGGAGGACCCACCCATTCACGTTCATACGCAATGGGTGGGTCCTGGCAGGCCAAGGTGCAGCGTGTATCCACTTAGAAACACTACCCCGAACCAAAACTAAAAATCTTGTAAGGGAAAAATCCTGCTGCCCAATGGACACCGCAGCGATGACACTGCCCGCAAGGGATGTGTGGAATGATTCGCCTGTATAGGGCCAAAGGGGTAGTGATGCCAGTATAGGCGCGCTGCCTTGCAGGGGGACGTTAGGATACGAGGATGAAACTGTAATGTGTCTGGCGACAAGTTGACATGGTCCTTGTCAGAGCCGGAAAGCTCCCATACTTAGACCTAGGGAGGTATGGGGGTTATCACTCCTGGGACAGTGGACTCACCTACGATCGGAATAAGATCCTAACGTGCGGATTATCTTGAAACTACCATGGCTAACTTGCAAAAAAAAACTACAGTTAAAGATCTGAGGGTGGGAACTCTAAACGCGCGTAGTCTATATACTGGCGGATTTAGCGAATTCATTAAGATAGCAAATGATTACAGAACTGACTTAATAGCACTTCAAGAAACCTGCTGGTCGGGAGATTTCGGGTCAATTTCTAAGGATAACTATACTTTTCACTTCCGGGGAGCTAAGGGGCGCACACTGGGGACCGGTTTTCTTATTAATAAACGAATTTCGCAAGCGGTTATCGACATGCAATTCATTAACGATCGGTTATCATACATTGTACTGAAGGGTATTTTCAGCAAACAGGAATTAATCAACGTGCACTGCCCCACCGAGGACAAAGACGAAGACACTAAAGATCTCTTTTACGAAACAATCGAGCAGGTTTTTGACAAGTTCTCAACTTTTGACGCAAAAATAGTATTGGGAGATTTCAACGCGAAAATTGGAAAAGAACCGATGTATAGGCCTACAATAGGATCAGAAAGTTTGCATGACGTCAGTAATGATAATGGAACTAGAGTAATAAACTTTGCAGCTTCAAAGAACCTCGTTGTCAAAAGCACATATTTCAAGCATAAAAATATACATAAGGCCACCTGGAGATCACTAGATGGTAACACTCACAATCAGATTGATCACGTTCTAATTGACAGAAGACGTCATACAAACATTCTCGATATAAGATCGTATAGGGGAGCGGATTTAAATTCAGACCATTTTCTCGTGATAGTAAAATTAAGATCTAGACTAGCGATCAGTAAGAAAACAAGCCGCACAGAGCCAACAGTTCGTTTCAATATAGATAAGTTCAAAGCAGCAACAGAAACATTAAATTATCAAGTTGAGATTTCTAATAGCTTTGACGCTCTCCAAGAACAGAGAGACGATAACAATAATTACAAGGAGGACCCGGAAACCCTATGG
Source organism: Andricus quercusramuli (assembly GCA_932178445.1). Classification (NCBI taxonomy): domain Eukaryota; kingdom Metazoa; phylum Arthropoda; class Insecta; order Hymenoptera; family Cynipidae; genus Andricus; species Andricus quercusramuli. The sequence goes on from CAKNXH010062296.1 coordinate 20,126, forward strand.
AGCAATATAAAAAAGGTGGTAAAGACAGCCGCGAAACTTACGATAGGTTTAAAGAAAGTAACAAAAAGCAAACCATGGTATGACGAAGAGTGCAAACTCGGGTTTGAAAAACGCTGGACGGCCAGACTAAGTAGTTTACAAAATAAGTGCGATCAAACACATAAGAAGTATCTCGAGATTAGTAAAAGTACAAATAGGCTCTATAGATCCAAGAAAAGGGAGTGGGAAAAGAATAAAATACTAACAATAGAAACGCATAATAAACAGAATAACCCGCGCGAGATGTACAGGGGAATCAATTTTATAAGGAAAGGCTTTCAAAGTAGAACGGAAGTAATGAGGGACGAAAATGGCAACCTAGTAGCCGATGCGACAGAGAGACTGAATTTATGGAAAGAATATTTCGATAAACTATTAAATGTACGCGAAGCCCCCGTTGAAGGTAATCTCGGCGAAATCCACACTGCTGATTTATTAATTGATGATCCTGCTTATATAGAAATAGAAATGGCCATAAAGAAGTTGAAAAATAACAAAGACGCGGGCATCGACGACCTACCGGCTGAACTGATAAAAAATGGAGGCCCTTGCCTCAAAAGACAAATTAATAAATTAATACGCACAGTTTGGAAAACAGAACGCATTCCAGAGGAATGAAATGACTCTATTATTATTCCTATCTTTAAAAAAGGCGATAAAATGAACTGTAACAATTATCGGGGAATTTCACTTGTGTCGTCGTGTTATAAGGTCCTGTCCAATGTAATCTTAGGTAGGCTAACTCCTTTCGCCGAGGAAATCATTGGGGATTACCAGTGTGGATTCCGCCGAAACCGATCTACAAGCGATCAAATGTTCACAATTAGACAACTGCTAGAAAAAAAATGGGAATTTAATGAAGCAGTGCATCAGCTATTTATCGATTTTAAAAAAGCTTACGACTCTATTATACGCGCGCGAATGTACTGGATCCTAGAGTTCTTGGGTGTGCCATGAAAATTGGTTAGAATTATCGAAATTTGCTTAAGCGGCAGTAGGGGAAGAATACGCGTAAACGGAAGGTTATCTGAAGAGTTCTCGATCCGCGATGGTCTGAAACAGGGCGATGCACTTTCGTGCGTCCTTTTTAACTTAGTTTTAGAATACGTGGTTAGGCAAGTGCAGGCGAATCCGACCGGTGCTACCCTCAATGGGGTAATAAAAATTCTTGGATATGCGGATGATCTCGACATACTAGGGGATGATAAAGAGACGGTAGCTAAAAATGCAGAAATCTTGATCACAAAAGCCAAAGATATTGGCTTGGAGGTTAGCGAAACGAAAACAAAATATATGACCGTCCTCAGATCTGAACAAAGTAATCAAGACGGGGATCTAACGGCCGGAAATATGAAATTTGAAAGGGTTAGCGAGTTTAAATACCTCGGGTCAATTATAACTAGCGAAAATAGGATTAAAACGGAAATCAACGCGCGGCTGCACGCTGGCAATGGGTGCTATTATGCAGCAAACACGCTATTAAAATCGCGATTGCTATCTAGAAACATCAAAGTGAGAATTTACAAAACGATAATAATGCCGGTCGTCATGTACGGGTGCGAAACGTGGGCGCTGACGAAAGGAGATGAGAATAGGTTTAGAGTTTTTAAGAATAAAGTACTTAGAAAAATCTATGGTCCAAAAAGGGACGAAGAGACAGGTGAATGGAGAAAACTGCATAATGATGAACTGCATGCTCTCTACGGGTCAGCAAATATTAATAGAGTAATGAAAGCGCGTAAACTAAGATGGGCGGGGCATGTAGCAAGAATGGGAAACGAAAGAACGGTGGCGCAAGTTTTAAGAGGGAGGCCGACTGGTAAGAGACCCTTAGGCAGACCGCGAAACAGATGGGAGAAAAATGTAAGGGATGATTTAAAAGAACTAGGACATGATTACTTAAACTGGATGGAGGATGCACAGGATAGAGATGTGTGGCGGTCTCGGGTTAGTGAGGCAATGAACTTCCGAATTCAAACTGCTAATCTATAATAATAATAATAATAATAACCTGGGACGAAATATCGTCTCTTAAATTCATTATGAATCTTTTGATCGCGCTGTTCTCTTCTATCTCTAGGGCCATTTTCCTTTTCGTTCCGGAAGGGTATTCTGCTTGTACCGCATTGTCTAATTGCGTCCAATTTAGCTCTGCACAATTCAATTAAGCTTTGTATTCCGAAGTTAGTTTCTTAAGCTGAGTATAATTCTTCGTAACTTCTTATTGCGATGTGTCGCATAGCTTGTTCGGCGTTGTCTCTAATTTTTTCAGCTATTACAAAATCAAGAAGTAGGTCTTCATTGTCACAGCGTAAACGAGCTCTTTTGACGCTTTTTATCCATTCGTGGATACCGGCATCGTTAGTGCCATTAAGGATTTTAATCGTTCTTATCATATCCTTTGCTGGTGCTAGGGGAGTGATTATAGGGGCTGTTCTAGTGGGCAGCTCATTGGGTCGTTCCGTTGACATACTTCTTGGCAGTGCTGGATTCGTAAATGCAGTTTGCTAAGAGGTTGACTGTCTAATTTCTAATATCGGAAGCTCGGTGGATCGTGGGAACTGTTTTATTATTCCTCGTCTAGAGACTTCAGTTTTTTTAGCGTCTCCTGTTGTGATTTTCATCGTTGAGTGTGGCGAGTTCTTCCTTCATTCTGGAATTCTCGAGTCTCAACGCTTGCATTTCCAATCGCAATTGCTGAATAGGATCCAGAGTTAATAAAGAATCCGATCCTGTGTGCGTTGGAGATTGTGCTCTCGATGTGGGTTGAATATTGTTGGGAGAGGTATTTGCCGTAAGGAATAAAGGAATCAGATCGTGTGATGAATCAGAAGTCTCGTCAGTAGCATCAGACGCGTAAGTTACACCGTGGTTATCTCGATACTTTGCGAATGCCAGCGTAAAATATCGGTCTCGCTCTTGTTATCTGATTCGCGCGGTTTTCGTTCGCTTTGGACGTTTAGTCTTTTAATACAGTGGAATGCAAGGATATCGTCTATTACAATTTCTCTGATTCCAAAGTAATGGTTTCTATTATTGTTAAGGAAAGGCAGTGCTCTGGAGCACCAGGAGTATACCTTACCGGAATTGCAAAACTTCGCCTCGCCTAACGTGAAATTAACTTTGATTTCACGTTAGTCTCCTTCCTCAGACAGCAAGGAGGACTTATTCTCTTTGCAATGCGATACGATTTGTTTTTTGTTTTTTATTTCAATGCCTACTCTTTCTAAATTCGCTGGATGGCTTGGTCCTTTCTGGTTGGCAGCTGGGAGTCCGTGGAGTTCCTCATTTTTAACCTGGATTTGGGCGTTGGCCGATGACTGGTCGTCGGTCTTCCAAAAGTTGTTACGCTGATGCGTCTTCCGCCTAATTGCGGGCCTCGTTTAATTTTTGAATTTCGGAAAAACAATGGCTTTACGTTGTATAGCCGCTACTCAATTCACCAACTATTTTTAGCTAACGTTTTCCTACTTTTCAGGTTGTCGGGTCACTTGTAGGTAGATCCGGAGTTCAAGTAAATTTCGTAAAATTCTGTCCTTTCTCGTCTTAAATGAATTCGGTAGAATTCCTTTCCAGGATTCGTAACAAGAATTGCTTTTATAGGATTTCTCTATTGTATCCGTGGATACAGAAATCGAAAATGCAATCCTGGCAGGATCGCCAAAATGTTACGCGTGAAAATGCTTAATTGACTTTTTTGTGTAAGCTCGAAGTCAATCTCTGACTTCGAGCGCTTTATTTGCGATTATGAGTGCAGGTCTAGAACTAAACTCCTCGGAGAGGCGGCGCTTTATATATGCTAATTAGACGTGCAGTGGGGGTAATTGTCGGACGTAACAATTCCATGAACAATTTTGTTATTAAGAAGTGGTTCAGAACAACGTAAAATTGTTTTTCTTTTCATAGTAATGACAATAACTGTAAAATAAATAAAAAGCGAGATAGAAAGGTTAGGTTCTTATTCAAAATTGTAATTTAAAAAGAAATTTATTAAAAATATTTTGTATGGTATTTGTATTCTTTTAAATTTATTTATGAGAAGTCCCTAGGGCTAAAACAAGAGTAAGAAACTAAACTATAATACAGATGATTAGATGCGGGCTATCAACAGAAGAATGCTATAAATATACATAGGGTAAGGAGGCGCAGCCCCAACCAGTGGGGCAAAGGCAACTTTGCTTATAACATCGCTATAATCTAACAATTTTAATATTACTTTGCATTAAATGAATCTATTTTATCATATAGATAGTGTGACGTACTAAAATCTTGAAAATTAACGATGTAAAAGAAAAATTATGCAGAAAACAGTTTTGACAAAGAAAGAATGGAAGATTCGTTGGCCGAAATATAAAGTTTTCAACATTAATGGCAATACTTACAGTATGTAAATTTGATATTTCGACAGATAAAACCATATCACATTACGTAATTAAAATAGTTGAACGTAATTCAAGTCCAAAATATATCAAATATCGTAAATAATTGAGGCCTCACTAGTGGGGCAAACCGGTCGAAAATAACAGTTCACACGTGCTTAGGTTATAAAAGTATCAGAAGTTTTGTCGATAAGTAATTGGTTGATTGATTGAACAGCCACTTATCTTCTGGTCTACATATAAGAAACTATTAAATATTATTATTATAAATTCGTTCGGTAGAGCGGGTGTTTTATGTTGGTATGGTAGAAACCTTTGCGCGTAGTCCGTCTCTAGTGCAATGTCAACGCATCAGAGGTTATATCACAGTTATCACTATTTTTATTAAAAATAACTTATTCTTCTTGCTGGAAATGTCTTGAGGTAATTTTTCCAGTATATAAATTACCACAGACGCGAACTATCATGTTTTGCCATCTTCAGATGTTTTGATTTTCATAAAAAGCTGCGGTTGCCTTTGCCCTCGGGTGTGGGGCAAAGGCGACGAAATACAGCTTGTTGGAAATAATTGAATTATTAAATCATTGTTTCATTAATGTAATTAATAATTATAGAAATATGATATACAGTAATGTAGGACTCGAAATGAAAAGAAAGTGGATCAATTCCACATCTTATTAACTTTAAAAAAGTAATTGACTGTTAACTGGTCGACGCTGCCCCTCCTAACCCTACGCAAATATACATACTCAATAGTACATTTCGTCACTAGTGTGGACTGACGGCCTTTCTGAAACATGAGACGAATTATAAAAACGTGGCGCGAGTTTCGAAAAGGAAAGCCGTCAGTCCGCAGGAGTCACGAACGATACTTTTCAGAAGAAAATCATAAATGGCGTGATTTCATTGTCTCCATGGAAAAATGCAAAATCACGTTTTCAGTCGGTGAAGGTACGCATGAGTTCTGCTGCATTTTTGTTCTAACGAGCGTGAATGAGACAATAAAATATAATGTGCGAGGCGATAGGAACACGCTATACTCTTCGTTAGAAACATCTCTAGCCAACGAAAATACTCGGAGCACGCACAAACACAGCTCTTTTTTGAACTCTACGTCACGCCGTTCTATAACTGAACCCTATTCTGTAACTTATTCAAAGCACCGCCAGACGCCGCTCAAAAAGCGTACTTTTGCGTTTGTCCATGGAGGCATGAAAACACGCCATTTTTATGATTGTGTTCTGAAAAAGTAAATGTGCATTCATACACATACTCATATACATATTCTAATTGAGAATTTAAGTGTTACCAATGTGTGTTTTCGAGGGTAGGATTTGATATGTTAAGTATGTAACCAAAAAGAAGTTTTTTAAAGTGAAATTGTGATGGTGAATTTCTAATGGTTATAGGTCATTTTTTCCAAAGGCGAGCACCACGAATAACAAAAGACCTTTGGATCTTACTCGTGCGGTGTGCCTGCATTTTTAGTACTGTTCTTCTTCCACGGAGTTTGAAATGTGTTGGTTGATCTTTGTCAATAAAATGGAAGAGGTTGAGAAGATAGTGCGGAGCTTAGTTATTAAATAGGCTATAAAGTAAATTACCCATTAAAAATTGTCTTATTTTGGCGCCGTTAAGAAGTCCTGAACTTTCTCTATACTGAGTAATATGTTCACTTTTGGTGATGTTATAGATGAACCGAATGTAAGCATTAAGCGTAGGCTCAAGCTTGACATTCAGCTCATCAGTAATATCGTCATATACCACACAGCCGTAGTCAAAGATAGAAAGGCTTTTAACCAGGAGGATACGCGTTGAAGTAGGACGTGACTCTTTATTCATGTTTCTTGTTAGAGGACTCTAAAGGTCTTTCTTGAAATATCCGCAACTTGTTCATTCCAAGTAAGAGAGCGATTAGGAATATAGCCTAAATCTTTTAAAAAATCCACGATGGGGATGACACGCCAATCGATCAAGGAAAGAGGCAAGGTTGTAATTGTTGCAAGTAAAGGAGAGGAAGAAGGTCCTATGATTATAGCCTTAGTTTCAGCAGGGTTAAGAGTGAGGCCGTTTGTCAAGGCCCACTGCATCAGCCAATCAATATCCTCCTGTATCTTTTGAAGTAAACACTTAAGAGTGGCAATAGGCCCGTAGAGGTATAGATCGAAGTCGTCAGCATATTTGTGGTAGTTGCAGTGTATAAGTTCACTACCAAGTTCAGATGTATAAATATTAAATAGAGTGGGTGCAAGCGTGTAACCTTGAGGGACACCACTCTTAACCTCCCCACAGTCAGAACGCTCGACATTTCTGACTTGTACTCTTTCAGAATGATTACTAAGTTAAGAATCAAACCATTTAACAGCCATATTTGACAGGTGAAGTGATTTGAGTATGATATGAGTATGGTATGGTGACATAATAATAATGATATCCTTTGTAGAACCTTCATATGGGTGAATTGACAGTTATGCTTGTATCTATTCACAATATAATTAATAAAACAACTGACTATAGGGTTATTTAAAATTATTTTTAAATTAAACAATAATGGGAATGTTAATTTTTTTCATACAGATAACCGCATTCAATGAATATAAATTTTGTGTTACCAGATGACAAGATTACCCAAAAAATATGTATTATTTTTCAAGTATGTTTTCACGTTACTATAACCTAAAAAGCAAATCTTTCACATGTAAGAAGTGTATGTTTTTATTTGTATTTTCTTCATAAAATTGTCTCCTGAATAGGGTTCTTCTAATAATGAACATATGTTACCGGATAACACCAAATTGTAGTTAGATCTTTTTCAGCCTTCTAAATTGATTATTTGGATCAGGCAATAGTATATTACATCAGAAGCAGGGTTAGGGAAGTCTTTACCACGGGGAGGTCAATGTTCGCAGGTCCTTGCGAACATTGAATTTCACGTGAGGACGTATGTAATCCTACGAGTGATGTAAGATATTTCACTCGAAATCACCATGTTATGCAGACTGTAGAGGAAAGTGGGCGTTAGATAGCCCTTTACCGAAATGGTGCGAGAACGTCCTATAAAGTTAATGTTTTTTGATAATGATATGATGATCACTGTCCGGACGTTCTTCTGTTTTTTTTTCTTCATCAACAAATTCCTCTAAGGCCAGCTCATATTTATCCTTAGATTTTTGGGGCTGGCGTTTTGGTTTTTTTTCCATGATTTTGAGTGTACGATGATTTGCATTTAAAGCACTTTGCGACTTTATTGCAGGTGATTGAAGGTTTCACTGAATTAATTGTTGTAGATGAAAACGTACGATTGATGTGGGAGTCAGCTGTTTGGGTTATGATTGGTAAACAATTA
>CAKNXH010062297.1:0-24753 GCA_932178445.1 Andricus quercusramuli
AAAGTTTTTTTGTTTAAAAAATATAATTGACGTTAATTTATATTGATAGAATAAGTGGTACGAAAAAATAATTTAAATACATAACACTGTTGAAATGGATGAATAATTTGATTATCTAAAGTGTCAGAACCATTTGCACTCAATTTATAATTAAATCAACCCTGGAATTGGATAATCGAGATTGCATAATTAAAAAGACAGTTTAATTCTATTTCAGTTATTTCAGGAAGTCACTTTGTCACAATGTACGTATCATACAATTTATCATTTATTGGAAAACCGTCGGCTGCAAAATTTTATTTCCAAATCAATTATTTAAGCTCTTTCAATTTTTTTCGATTATTTAAAAAAATTAAAGTTATCGAGTTGAATGAAAATATTTTTAAAAATTCCAGAAAGTAAATTGAAAAGCCCTCTTTCACTGACATCTTTGTAAAATGCTTTTCAATTTGCTACCACCATTCCTTCAATCAAATTTATTCTGTATTGGATATCGCTCTACTTTAACGAAATCAAATGTAGTCATCGGAATGAAATGTACGAGACTTCTATTCAGTTCTACACGTAATCAAATTTGATTCAGTATAATATTGAACATTCATTATCAATGGAACCCTAATTTGGAATCCCTGGACTTTAATTTAAAATCTAATTTAAAATTAATGAGTAGCTTCAATCACTTGTAGTTCTTTGAAAATCTATTTCCAAATGACTTCAACTACGTTAATTAGGTCGTTCAAACCTTCCCTCCCATAATTTTCCTCCCCTACTTCCCCTACATTGCTCTCTTGTACTCCCACCACTTCACACTTCTCCCCACCATTCACTAGCTTCTTCCTCTTCTAATTTCCACTTTCATCGCTTTTCAGCTAAAACTCTCCATTTCCTACTTTCCTTCACACTTCATCACATTTTTTCTCCTACTCACCCTGATTCATAATCATTTCCTTCGCTTCCCATCATTTAGAGTCACTTTCTCTACTTCCCCTACACTCATTGCCCCTTCCTTTCCCTATTTACATTTCTTCTACTTCATCTAGTCCCCTACTTCCTTACTACTTAATTATTCCACTACACCTACTTCGTTCCCCTCGTTTCCTCTCACTTCTTCTTTTTCTGATACTTATCCTCCACTCACTTGTCCCACTTTCGTGTCCTCAATTTTTCTTAATTCCTCTCCCAACATTTTTTCTGATTTTCGTTCTATTCCCTAACTTACGCCTCTTATTTGCCATAACCTACACTTACTTCACTTTACCTACTACACCTTCCCTAATCAAACCATACTTTGCTTACATTCCATAACATTACTTCTACTACTATCCGTCCTCCCACTGCTTCTTCTACTACTACTTTTCCTCCCTTCATATCCTCTTACTTCCACTACATCCACACCTCCATTTCTCCTCTGTTATCTCAACTAGTATCCTCTAACTTCCTTCAATTTCTCTTCCCTCATTTTTCATCACTTCTGACGCTTCCTCTCCACCCACTTGCCTTTGCCACCCTTTCGCCTTATTTTGTCTTATGTCCCCTAACACCTCTTTCCTTATTTCCGATCACTTCTGCCACTTTTCTCCCCTCTGCACACCTTGATTCTCCTACTTTCACTCGCCTAATTTACCCTCAGTTTCCCAACTTTTCATCCATTTACTAGGGAAGTAGAGGATACTTCTCTCTCCCTAATTTCCCTTACCTATTTCACTTTCCTCTACTAATTTCCTCTCACTTCTACTCCTTTTATTTTCCTGCACTCACCTCAGTTTTCCTCCTCTCATGTCCCCTCACTTCCACTAAATCCATTTTCCTAATTTCTTCTCATTACTCTTAATTCCCCTAAGCTTATGATTCCTAGCATCGCCGAACTCCCCTCCGCTTAATTTCAATAATTTCTCGCCTTATTTCCCCTCATCACGCTTACTGTCCCTTTTCTTACTTCCCCACACTTCCTCTACTTCCCCGTTCCCTAATTTCAAATCACTTGCCCTACTCTCCCTTTCCTTATTTCTTATCACATTCCCAATTTTCATAACCTTCAATTTCCCCCACTTCTTATATTTTTCGTCTCCTTATTTTACTTTACTCCCTTTACTTGAAATCGTCTTATTTCCCTCAATTACCCCATATTTCACCTTCCCCTAATTCATCTTTTTTCCCTCGTCTCATGTCCTCTCGCTTTCACCAATTGCACTTTTTTAGTTCCCAATTATTTATCCTACTTCTCCTCCCCTCAATTCCACTGACATTTCCTGATTCCCCTCTCCCTCCTTCCCTGATACCTAGCCCGTAATTCTTCATAACTGTCCCTGGTTTCCCGTCCTTATTTCTCCTACTTTCCCTCCACTTAGTTCTCTTCACTTCCCCTACTTTTCCAACCCTAAATTTCCTTCACTTTTTCTCCTTTTTTCCCCCTTTTCTCACCTTTTTTCCTCCACTTTCAATCCCATACTTACCCTTAAATTCCCCTAGTTCCCCTGTCCTAACATTGCTTACTTTCCGACCTCCTCTTATCCTTTACTTCTTCTTCTTTTCCCGCTTGTAAGAAAGTTAGACGTAGGGATGGACACCTAAATCTTTCAAGTACCAGTTAGATCAGGCGGTAATGCTTCGAGTTTGTAAATGGAAAATCTAAGCTAGATTCCTGCTACCTGGTAGTTACAAGGGAAGAAAGTAGGAAAAATAATGGGAGCAGAAAGAGGGGAACCGATGAGATATGAGGGGCAGGGAATTATAGGAAGTAGTAGCGCAAAAATTAGGAAAGTGAAGAGTAGGGAAGTAGGGTAAGCGGGAAGATGGCTCGTAGGGTGGGTAGGTGAATAGATGTTGGGGAGGGTGCTGGGAGGTGGGGAGTATGAAGAGAGGTGGAAGAAGAGAGGATGTAGAGGAGAAGTAAGGAAAGAGATGTGAAGGGATGGTTGGCTAGATTTCTGCAGCCTGTTGGTCAGGAAAAGAGAAAGTAGGAAAAATAATGAGAGCAGAATTAGGGAAAGCGATGGGAAATGAGGATCTTGGACGTATGGGAGTGTGAAAAAATAGGGTAAGCAAGGAGTAGGGAAGTAGGGTAAATGAGGAAATGGCACTTAAGGTAGGAGTGGTGGATAAAGGTTGGCGAGGGTGGTGAGGGAAGAAAAGGAGATGTGGAGAAGAAATTAGGAAAGGGAGGTGAAGGGATGGTTAGCTAGATTCCTGCTGCCCGTTGGTGAGGAAAAGAGCAAGTCGGAAAAATAATGAGAGCAGAATTAGGAAAAGCGATTGGAAAGTAGGGACGGGGAAGTATGAAAATGGGAAAAAAATAGGGGAAGCAAGGAGTAGGGAGGTAGGGTTAGTGAGGAAATGGCACGTATGGGCCAAATTTGGTAAATGGGCCGGTGGATAGAGGTTGGGGAGGATGGTGAGTGAAGGGGAGTATAATGAGAGAAAAAGAAGAGGGGATGTACAGAAGATATTTTTTTCAGAAGAAAATTAATCAAAATATCACCTATAAATTTGCCCATTTTTTAAAAAAATTTTCAGTTTCATAATGAGGACCGGAAGTTTGCGGTCTAATTTAAAAGGGTATTCAGAAGCTTGCCAGTTTTTCTCTCTTGCAGTTAAAGCTTCGATTTCAAAATTCCCGAATTCCAATCCTAAAAAATGTAAAAAGTCGTACAAAGTACAACGCTTTTCTCTTTCCGGCCTTTGAGTATGAAATATTTCAATTCGGCTCACGATTTCCCGAGAGAATTATTTGGTAGCGATTAAACCCACTGAATTATGAAAAATTAATGTCCTGGATGAAGGTATTCCTAGCGTTCACCAGACCTAATTTTCATGATAACGCTAGACTAGAGTTCACTTATTTTCAGTTTGATCCTTTATTAAATTTAAATAAATAATTGGGCTTCCAAATGGAAAAACAAGTTTTAAGGTGAAGCTATTATGAAGCTATATCTGTCTGTTTGTCTGTTTTTCTGTATGTTTGTCTGCCTGTTTGTCTGTCTGTTTGTATGGCTGTTTGTCTGTCTGCTTGTCTGTATATTTGTCTGTTTGTCTGTCTGTTTGTCTGTCTGTTTGTCTGTCTGTTTGTCTGTCTGTTTGTATGTCTGTTTGTATATCTGTCCGCCTGTTTGTCTGTCTGTTTGTCTGTTTCTCCACCTGCTTGTCTGTCTGTTTGTCTGTCTGTTTTCCTGTCTGTTTGTATGTCTGTTTGTCTGTCTGTCCGCCTGTTTGTCTGTCTGTTTGTCTGTTTCTCCACCTGCTTGTCTGTCTGTTTGTATGTCTGTTTGTATGTCTGTTTGTCTGTCTGTTTTGTCTGTTTTTCCGCCTGATTGTCTGTCTGTTTGTCTGTCTGTTTTCCTGTCTGTTTGTCTGTCTGTTTGTCTGTCTGTCTGTTTATCTGTTTGTCTGTTTGTTAGTCTGTCTGTCTGTAGATTTTTAGTTTGTTAGCACGAAAACTTTCAAAAGAATCAACCTATTGGATTGGGCTTTGGTATGCTCTTCAAGTGTCCTAAAATGAAGGTCAAGTACATCAGCCAGCCGTTTTGGATGAAAATTCAAGAAGTGAGCACAGTTTGAAAATTTTTGAAACGCTTTTTTTGAATATTTAGGAATTCCATGGGCGGATAATAATTTTCAAAAAAAGAACAAAATATCTTCATGACTTTTTTTGATAGAAGAAAAATTACCAGAGTTGTAGCATTTGCAAAATTCCAAAAAACAGGTGAAAATGAACATTTTAAGATAAACAACGCACGATGTGAAAAAAAGTCAGGAGAAGGAAAATGTTTCTTTTTGAACACCCCACGTCCTAGGTGCGTTTAGTATTAGGGGTACCGAGTTGAAACAAAAATTTCTCTTCACAATTATTTATTATTTGTTCATAGCTGAAAAGGACACTTAGGACAACACTTTGATCCAGAGGTGATATGACATTAATTGGATTAATGAGTTTTTTCCGAGATGTTTCGTGGCAACTTCCATTTATTGTAAAGCCTGTGATGAATAAATATGAATTTTCAAGGATTGATCCATCGTAAAATGATAATATAAAAAATAATGACTTCTCTGCTTTACCAACTGATGATAAAATGACCCCCTAACTTACCGACCGTCGGTGAAATTATGATATAAAAAGTACAGACCTCACTGCTTTATTCACTGATGATAAAATTACTCCCTGCCTTACCGATTGAAGGTGAAATGATGATATAGAAATTACCGACCTTCCTGTTTTATTGACTGATGATGAAGAGCAGAATTTTCAAACCTGCCCGAAAATATGAATTCCCAACAAAAAAGTTAATTTTCAAATAAATTGTTGATTTCAATTTCTTCAATTTGATAGTTTTAAACAATAATACATCGTTTGAAATAATATAATAATAATAATAATAATCATGTAATACTTTAAACCAAAAATATTAATCTTCAACGAAAAATTTAAAAGTTGATATTTTAACCAAGAAATGTTTAAATGAAAATAAAAAAACAGTTGAATTCAACAGAAATATACGAGTTTTCAACAAGAGAGATTATATTTTTTCCAAAATAGTTAAATTTCCAACTTAGAAAGGCGAATGTTCCACTAAATTATTCAATTTCCAACTAAAAACATAACTCTTCAACAACAACACATTCAAACAAAACAGTTCAACATTTAACCAACTAGTTCAATTTTCAACAAAAAAGAAAGGTTAAACGATCCACTCGTGTATTGTGGCGTCCCCAGTTCAAATCCGGGCGGAGGCAGATTTTTTTTCGCTTCCCCAAAAATTATTTGAGCAGTAATCGGCATAATTTAAAGTCAGATATGAATTAAATAATTACCCTTGTCGAAAAAATAACATTAATACACCAAGAAGATAATTTTTCACCAAAAAAAGAGAAGTTTGTAATTATTGGGAGGAACATGAATCCAAACAGAATGGAATTAAAAAATAAAATTCGTTAAATCCTCTCTATGCTCAAATCCCTTACAACAATTCAGTTTTTATAAAAAATTATCAACGTGAATTTAATAAAAAAATTTGTAATAATAAAAAATGTTGTGTCACACAAAGTTTGAAATTTGAGACGCCTATCCATTTCTGCAGATACGGCAAGCTTTCCTCACGTTCCATAATCCACCAGTAATTTTTAATCCGGCTTACAGAAGGAAATAATCCCCGGTGATGGAGTTCTATATGCAATGTGCGATCCTTGTTTCCACCGGAAATCCAAATACCTTCCTTCCTTTTCCTCTATTCTCTTCTCGCCTCTTCGGATCTTTGTCAGCCTTTCCTATGAGGCTTCTCTTGTTTTTTTGACCGAAGTAAAACATTCCTCACCTCATCCTTCATCCTCATTTAGCCACTCCCCAAAGTTAACAAAATTCCCCTTAATTCACTTCCAGTTCCTTCCCCTATCGTCCCTTTACCTCCTTTCCCCTTTGTATCCACTCCGTTCCTCTTTTTCCTCTCCAGCCACATTCCCTACTTCTCGGCACTACATCTTTCTTTTCCTAGTTTTCCTTCTCTTCTCACCCTTACCTCCATACTACCCTTTTATCACTTTCCTTACTTCTCCTCACCCCACAAGCCCCAATTCGCGTCATCCTTCTTCTCATACACTTTCCCTTTCGTCGTCTGCTTCTACTATTCTTCCTGCCATTTCCTTTCCTTACCTACTAACCCTCATTTCCCTTCTACCCATCTCTCACTTCTTATCAATTCTCTACATTCCCTCACCTCCCGCACTAAGCTGACCACCTTACTTCCTTTTTCAAGCTTCTCCTCCTTTTCCTTACTTTCCTTACCTCTCCTCACCACAACCCCTAATTCTTGTCACCTTACTTCTTATGCACTTCCCCTCTTATCCACTTCTTGTACTCTCGTTACTGCCCTTTATCTCCTTACCTCACCTACTCACCCTCACTTACCTTCTACCTGTCACTCACTTCTCAACAATTCTCTTCTATCCTTCCCCGCCCTTACCAAACATCTCTTGACCAACATTCCCTACTTTCTCCCCCATAACTTTCCCTTATTTCCTGCTCAAATTTTCTCGTTACCTATACTTCCCCTCTTCTCACTTCTCTTCTCCACTCACCCGTACTTCAATGGATTCCTTTCCCCATACTTCTCCTCACATCCCATTCACTTCTTCTCTCTACCTTTTCTTCCCCTCTTTTCGCAATCCTTCTCATACTTTCCCTTCCCTACTAAATCTCACATAACTTCTCCTCTCTTCATTTCCTTTACTTACCCTCGGTTCCCTTACTTTTCTTTCCATTTTCCTTCAAACCTTTTCTCCCTTCAACTTTCTTTACTCACCCTCAGTTCCCTTACTTTCCTCCTTTCCATTGATTCTTAGCATTTCTTTTAATTAGACCTTCAAAAATGAAGGTCAGAAATAAATTTGATTTTTTTTAAAGGCGCAGTTTTTATTTTATTTTTTTTCATCTCAAAAGAAGGCTTTGGTTTTTCCATTCAGGATCATTGATTTTAAAAAGTAGGTTTTTTATTTTTATTTGTAAAATAATTAATGAGTATTAGGAGCTTCTTCTCATTGGTCATACTATTTTTTGAAAATAAATATTTCATCCTCAGAAATAAAATTCGAAATAATTTTTCATCCACAGCTACACTACGCTGATCGTTGAGCGACTGTCAAATTAGTTGATCACTTATTACAGCAGTTTTGCATAGGAATTTTTGGCGGGAAATTAAAATTGCTTACTAATAATGTTATTTCTTTCCTAATTAAAATAATGAAATAACGTGATATTTTTCAACGAACACACAAATTATCAAAAAATCACTTGTAGTGAAAATTTTTATTTTCTTTGGAAATTTCACTTGCTGAGAATAGTTAAAAAATAATGATGTTTAATGAGGTATGCGTTTGTAAAAAACTGTTTTCCTGTTATTTCAATATTTTAATCAAGAAAGGGTGAAGTGTTTGAAAAAAGTTGAAAATAATACATGAATATATTTAAATAAAAATGCTTCCGCTAATAAATAATGGAATAATATTCAATTACAAGTATTTCAAAATAATAAAACAATTAAAATTCTGGAATAATTTATTATGGAACTTATAACGTGACAACAGATATAAATATTAAATTTTTTTCAAAACAAATTCATCCATCCTTACTGAGTCTCATTGCCTTCAAATTTTTAAAAATACTTCAAGGTCACGACTAAAAAGTTCAAAAAAGTTACAGCAAAATATTTGTTTAAGGTGCGCAGTTCTTATTTGTTGATCAATATTTGCTCTAATAATTTGATATTTGCTTAGAATGTTCGGGTTTTTATATTTATTATACTTCTTATTTATCTTCAGTTTTGATGAATGATCTCGTATTATATTTTTTGTGTACCAGCAAGGAAATTTAGGGTTAGATATTTTTGAATACCTTGGAACATACTTGTCAAAAATGGTGTACAAGATATCATAGAGAGTCACATGCAGTATGCCTGAGAATATTTTTCAATTCGGATGAATCTTATTTTATTTATATTTAACAGAGGATAACATTTTTTAGGTAATTCTCAACTTTATTGTAATCAAACTCCTTACCAGTTTCCTTATTTGACATTTCCACGACACCATCAAGAATTAGATTCTTTTACCTAATTGAGCGTTCATTTATCGCCCATATAACATTTGTCGTTGTTGTATTTTCACCAATAGTGGCTTGAGCACTCAGATCTCGGATATCTTTCTATAAAAGAGTGAACCTCATCGCTCCGGGAATCATATTGGGTATTTAATGCTTGAATATCACTTTTTTTTTACTTTGAATTTCTTCCAAGGTACCAATTGGGTCGTTTGTTTGAGATAGTGTCACATCAAACGCATCAATACGTGCAGTTAACGATTCTACAGATTGCTTAACCGGTTTAAAATCTTCTTGTATGGCCAATCTTACATTTGCAAGCAAAGATAGAGTAAGAGTTTGATTTTTATTATCCATTTTGAAAGGACAATATTTGCACATGGGTTAGTGTAGTTTATCCAGGTTTAACTAAGTAGTATCAGCCAATGTTATTTATTTAGGGAGTTTAATCACAACTGTTTACTGGGCTCTTATCGAAATTAGCAATCAAGAGGCATGAGTCACTATTCCACTCAGTCTTTTGGTTTATAATTTCAAATAATTTCTTGCTCTTACCATGAATTATTGATTGCACTAAAACATGTAATCAGAATGAAGCTTCATTATGTAAAACCATTGAACGTCACATAAGTTTCTCACCAAATGGCAAAAAAATTCCTTCTAAAACAAAAATACACTTTTATGTCACCAAATTCAAAGAGAAAAATTATGCCACATAAACTCGAACATTCGAATGAACAACCCAGTACTAGATAGATAAACGTTTATTTTTCAGCCTGCTGGCCTTAAAAAATTGACTTGCTTACACATCCATTTTTTAACAGAATTTCCTTAAAACTAACCCTTAAAAACTAGCATCCATCCATTCCTTATCTCTAAGCCGCACGCTCGTATCGCCTTGCCTTCCTCGCTTCGCCTCGCCTCGCTCGCATGTCCCTACTTTTTCGCATTGCCTCGCTTGCCAACCTCTGTTTTCGCAGCTAATACCTATTACTTATCTACTATTTACAATATTTACATCTTACTTATATCTACTTTCTCTCCTATTTACAATCTTTCCTTCTCCACTCCTCTTCCTCCTTCCTTCTCTTCATCTCCATCTTACCCACCACTCCCTTCACCCATGCTACTGCCCTTTTTTCCCCCTTTTCATGCAACAATGCCTCCATGCTTATCTCATTTCTTTCCACCTCCCCGCACAGTTCACACATCCTCTTCTCTCGAGAGACCCAAAACCTATTGAAACCCTCCATACACCCACACCTCATCCTCGCTATAAGTTCCTGACTTCCTTTCTCTCCTTTCACACACAAATATTGCGCTCTTGCCCTTGGCATAATCCACACATAGTTCCCGTTAAATCTTGACTCTCTTATTCTCTCTTTCCCTTCTGTCTTCTCTCTCTCCATGCTGTTTTGCTTAACCAATTCATAAACCTTCCTTCCTTCCTCGTGCATCCTTCTCACTTCCTCCATCTGCAATCCATTCATTCTAAAATACCGTTCCCTCTCCGCCTCCATCTTCCCACCCCCTCCCCTGTTCTCCTTCTCCCACCAACACTCCCTAACCAGCCTACTTCCCCCCTCTTCCAAAAATTTCTCCTCATATTTACACGCCCGGCTCCCTGCTAGATTTCCTACACTCGTTCTCCCCGTCTCCCTCCTGACAATATAATTAGGCGTGTTTCTTGCCAACCCCAGGGTCCACTTTACATACCTCTACTGCGTTCTATTTACCTCTTCACTTTCCTTCCACCCCCACACCTCTACCCCATACAATAGCACACTCATCACTAGTGAATCAAACAATTTCATTCTCCTTCCAAAGTCAACTACGAATAACTTCATTCCCAACCCCCACACCTGCCTCATCACCACATTTGCCCTCCTCACTCTCTCTTTTATGTGACCATCCACTCCCCCATTCCTTCGAAACACGAAGCCCAGGTACACAAACTCTTTCGCCTCCTGTACCTCCTTTCCCTTCCACTTCCACTCCCTTCCCTTATCCCTTCCCCCTCCTTTTCTGAACACCATAACCTTGGACTTTTCCGCATTCAGCTCTAACCCCTTTTCATCCAGGTATCTTCTCAACCTCTTCATCATCTCCTTTAAGGCCTCCTCGCTGGTTGCCAGCAACACTGTGTCATCTGCATACGCTAGTGACCAAATTCTAACTCCTCCTATCCTTACTCCTCCTACCACCCCGGCTTCCAACTTACTTTCAATATCCGGAATTAAAATCGAAAAAGCGTTGGGCTAAGTGGACACCCTTGCCTTAGACCCATATCCATCCAGAATCCCTCGGAAATCCCCTCCCCTCCTCTTACCTTGTCTTTGGTCTCTTCATATATCTCCACTACCCTTTCAATTAGGCCTCTCTCTACTCCCCTATCCTCCATTTCCTCCCACAACCTCCCCCTATCCACCGATGGAAACGCGGCTTTGAGATCCACAAAAAACGCGTACACTATCGTCCCCTTCTTCGCTAATTCTCTATCCACCCCGTGCTGCATCACGTAGATATTGTCGATAGAACTCCTACCCGCCCTAAATCCCGCCTGCGTCTCCGGCAATATTCCTTTCCCCTCGACATCCTTCCGCAGTCTCTCTGCCACCACCATCGCGTATACCTTATACGCCGTATTCATTAGCGTAATCCCTCTATAATTTTCCTGCCTATCTCTGTCCCCTTTCTTATACAGTGGCACTATTAGCCGTTCTCTCCACCCTCCTGGGAATCCCTCGCCCCTCCATACTTTCTTCACTACCTCCTTCAGCCTCTCCCTAACCTCTTGTGTACTAAACAGCCATGCTTCGTTCTCTACCCCATCCAGCCCTGCTGCTTTTGACCTTTTCAACTTCCTTATTTGCTTCTCTATCTCTTCGTCATTCAACTCCTCCATCTCTGCCTCCCCCGTTCTTCTACTTCCCCCATCCTTCTTCCTTGAATCCGAGCCCTGGAATGATTCTTTGAAAAACTCTCTCCACTCCTCACTCCCTATCTTCTCGCTAACCCCCACCCTACGCTTCCTAAACCTATTTATTATCTTCCAGACGTCCCCTTCTGTCTTAACATTTGCTAACTCCTCTTCCAGATCTTTCTCCTTTTCCTGTTCTTTCTTCTTACACACCAATCTAAACCCCTTCCTCATTTCTACGTACTCCTCCCTTCTCGCATTACCCTCTTTCCACTTCTTGTACTTCCTCTTCACCTTCCTCTTCATCTTTCTACATTCCCTATCCCACCACGGCTTCACCATTCCTTTCTTCTTCTTTGTAAATACCTTCTTTTGCACACAACCTTTCACCTTCTCTTTCAGATCCTCCCATATCTCTTCCACCGACTCCCCTCCAAAGCGTACCTTTCCTAGCTCCTCTTGATACTTCTCCGCTGCCTCCCTCGTAACAACCCAGTACTATAGGGCACCAAAATAGTTATTGCAGACCTTATATGTTCACAGATAAAGATGAGCTTGATTTTAGACTGGTTCTGTTTTTGAGATGTTTTAGATTCTGAGGCTGCTGTGTATGGTTTGTTTAATGTATGTATAGGACGAAGATGTTGGATCTTTTGTTCATTTTCTTGAAATTTTCGGGATCAGAAGATGTTAAGTGTATGTGTTAAGGTACTGGAGGATTTGTTCCTGTTAACGAATGTTGAGATTTCAGGTGTCATACATATGTAGTGCTTCAATAGAGTTTATGAGGGTACCAGGGTTAAAAACTGTTCAGTTTTTGGGATGTTTCAAGTTCTGGCAGTATTGCATATATGTGTGTATGTGTTTTGGGATTGTGTTCTATTTTTGGATGTTTTAGGTTCTGATGGTGTTTTATTTGTGTGTGCATAGTTCACGTCATATGTGTACATAGGGTGAATAATTTAAAGGTTTTTTGTCTCGTGTTCTGTTTTTAAGACGCTTAAAATTCTGGGACTGTTGTGTATGCTTTGTGTCGGGTGTGTCTTGGGTGGAAGTTTTGGTTCTTGTCTTTAGTTTCTAGGATTTTTTTGGTTCAGGTGGTATAGAGTGTGTCAAGTGGACATGCAAGGGTTGTTTTGGGCTTGAGGAATATTTTGCGTTAATGGTATTTGTGTTTTGTGTATCAATAGAATTAATGGGTGTAGCAGGATTGGGGACTGTGTTTGGTTTTTGGATTGTTTCGGATTTTCAGGATGATTTATTCGTGTCTGCATGATTTATGTGTGGATAGGTTTGATGTTTCTGGTTTTGTGTTCTGAACTTGTGATTTTTTTGCTTCAGGGGATGTTGATTGTGTGAGATGGGGTAATTGAGGGTTGTGTTCGGTCTATGGGATTTTTAGTGTTTAGGAAAGAGGTGTTATGTTCATGTGTGCTCTATGTGATTTGAAACGATAGGTTGGAGGTTTCAGGTCTTGTGTTCTGTTTTTAAAACGCTCAAGATTCTGGGGTTGTTTTCTATGCCTTGTGTCATATGTGTCTGGGGTGGAAGTTTTGCTTCTCTAATTTTTTTTCTGTGATGCTTTTGGTTCAGGTGATATAGAGTGTGTCGAGTGGAGATGCTAAGATTTTTTTGGACTTGAAGAATGTTTTCTGTTAATGCGATATATGTCTTTTATTTATCAATAGAGATCATGGGTGTAGCGAAAATGGGACTGTGTTTGGTTTTTGGATTGTTTCGGATTTTCAGGATGATTTATTAGTGTCTGCATGATTTGTGTGTGGATAGGTTTGATATTTTTGGTTCTCTGTTCTGAACTTGTGATTTTTTTGATTCAGGGGATGTTGATTGTGTGAGATGAGGTGATTGAGGGTTGTGTTCGGTATATGGGATTTTTAGTGTTTAGGAAAGAGGTGTTATGTTCATGTGTGCTCTATCTGATTTGTGAGGATAGGTTGAATGTTTCAGGTCTTGTGTTCTGTTTTTAAGATGCTCAAGATTCTGGGGTTGTTTTCTATGCCTTGTGTCATATGTGTCTGGGGTGGAAGTTTTGGTTCTCGTATTCTGTTTCCGTGATGCTTGTGGATCAGGTTATATAGAGTGTGTCAAGTGGAGATGCTGAGATTGTTTCGGGTTATAGGTTTTGGGCTTGAAGAATTTCTTCT
Source organism: Andricus quercusramuli (assembly GCA_932178445.1). Lineage (NCBI taxonomy): Eukaryota > Metazoa > Arthropoda > Insecta > Hymenoptera > Cynipidae > Andricus > Andricus quercusramuli. The sequence continues at coordinate 13,667 of CAKNXH010062297.1, forward strand.
CTTAATGCCATATATGTCTTTTATTTATTAATAGAGTTCATGTGTGTGGCGGAAATGGGGACTGCGTTTGGTTTTTGGATTGTTTTGGATTTTCAGGATGATGTATTCATGTGTGCATGATTTGTGTGTGGATAGGTTTGATATTTTTGGTTTTGTGTTCTGAACTTGTGATTTTTTTGGTTCAGGGAATGTTGGTTGTGTGAGATGGAGGGATTGAGGGTTGTGTTTGGTCTATAGGATGGTTAGTGTTTAGGGAAGAGGTGTTATTTTCATGTGTGCTTTATGCGATTTGTGAGCATAGGTTGGAGGTTTCAGGTCTTGTGTTCTGTTTTTAGAACATCCAAGATTCTGGGGCTGTTTTTTATGCTTTGTATGACGTGTGTCTGGGGTGGAAGTTTTGGTTCATTTATTCAGTTTCTGGGATGTTTTTGGTTCAGGTGATATAGACTGTGTCAGGTGAAGGCTCTAGGTTTGTTTTGGGTTTGAGGAATGTTTTAGGTTTGAGGAATGTTTTGGGTTTGAGGAATGTTTTAGGTTTGAGGAATGTTTTGGGTTTGAGGAATGTTTTAGGTTTGAGGAGTGTTTTGTGTTAATGGAGTATATGTGTTTTGTTTATCAATAGAGTTAATGAGTGTAGCAGGATTGGGGACTGTGTTTGTGTTTTCGATTGTCTCGGATTCTGGGGATACTGTATTCGTGTGTGCATAATCTGTGTGGGAATAGGGTTGATGTTTTTGGTTTTGTGTTCTCAACTTGTGATTTTTCTGGTTCAGGGGATGCTGGTTGTGCGAGACGAAGGGATTGAGGGTTGTGTTAGGTCTATGGAATGTTTAGTGTTCAGGAAAGAGGTGTCATCTTCCTGTGTGCTTTATGTGATTTGTGAGGATAGGTTGGAGGTTTCAGGTCTTGTGTTCAGTTTTTAGGACATCCTAGATTCTGGGGCTTTTTTTACGCTTTGTGTGATGTGTGTCTGGGGTGGGAGTTTAGGTTCTTGTATTTAGTTTCTGGGATGTTTTTGGTTCAGTTGATATGGACTGTCTCAAGTGGAGGCTCTAAGTTTGTTTTGGGTTTAAGGAGTGTTTTGTGTTAATGGAGTATATGTGTTTTGTTTATCAATATTATTTATCAATATCATTAATTATCAATCGATGGGTGTAGCAGGATTGAGGACTGTGTTTGGTTTCTGGATTGTTTCGTATTCTGGAAATGATATATTCGTGTGTGCATGATTTGTGTGTGGATAGGTTTGATATTTTTGGTTTTGTGTTCTGAGCTTGTGATTCTTTTTGTTCAGGGGATGTTGATTATGTGAGATGGGGTGATTGAGGGTTGTGTTCGGTCTGTGGGATGTTTATTGTTTAGGAAAGAGGTTTTATGTTCATGTGTGCTCTATGTAATTTGAGAGGATGTGTTGAAGGTTTCAGGTCTTGTGTTCTGTTTCTAAAACGCTCAAGATTCTGATGTTGTTTTCTATGCCTTGTGTCATATGGGTCTGGGATGGAAGTTTTGGTTCTCGTATTTTGTTTCTGGGATGCTTGTGGTTCAGATTATATAGAGTGCGTCAAGTGGAGCTGCTGGGATTGCTTTGGGCTGAAGGTTTTGAGCTTGAGGAATGTTTTGTGTTAATGGAGTATATGTATTTTGTTTCTCAATCGAGTTAATGGGTGTAGCAGGATTGAAAACTGTGTTTGTGTTTTGGATTGTCTCGGATTCTGGGGATGATGTATTCGTATGTGCATGATTTGTGTGGAAAAAGAACAGAAAACCAAAAACATCAATTGATGTTTTTGGTTTTCTGTTCTGAACTTGTGATTTTTTTGATTCAGGGGATGTCGATTGTGTGATATGGGGTGATTGAGGGTTGTGCTCGGTCTATGGGATGTTTAGTGTTCAGGAAAGAGGTGTTATCTTCCTGTGTGCTTTATGTGATTTGTGAGGATAGGTTGGAGGTTTCAAGTCTTGTGTTCTGTTTTTAAGACGCTCAAGATTCTGGGGTTGTTTTCTATGCCCTGTTTCATATGTGTCTGGGGTTGAAGTTTTGGTTCTTATATTTTGTTTCTGGTATATTTTTGGTTTAGGTGATATAGAGTGTGTGAAGTGAAGATGCTAGGATTGTTTAGGGCTTAAGGAATGTTTTCTGTAAATGGGATACATGTGTTTTGTTTATCAATAGAGTTCATGGGTGTAGCAGAAATGGGGACTGTGTTTGGTTTTTGGATTGTTTCCGATTTTCGGGATGATATATTCGTAAATACATGATTTGTTTGTGGATGGGTTTGATATTTTTGGTTTTGTGTTCTGAACTTCTAACTTCTTTGGTCCAGAAGATGTTGATTGTGTGAGATGAAGGGATTGAGGGTTGTGTTCGGTCTATGGGAAGTTTAGTGACCAGTAAATATGTGTTATGTTCATATGCTTTGTGTGATTTGTCACCATAGTTTGGAGGTTTTAGGTCTTGTGTTCTGTTTTTAGGTTGTTTCGGATTCTGAATCTGTTGCATGTGGTTTGTGTGATGTGTTCATATTTGTGGAGATTTTTTATCTTGTATTCATTTTCTTAGATGTTTTGGATTCAAAGGATATTATGGGTGTGTTTTTTGTATCAATGGAATTGATGATGGGAGCAGGGTTGAGGACTCTCTTTTGTTTTTGGGATTTGTTGAGGTTTGGCAGTATTAAATATGTTTATCTGAATGTGTTTTAAGCTTGTCTTCCGTTTTTGGGATGTTTTATGTAATTTGGATGTTGTATTCATGTGTTCATGATTTCATGGATAGGCTTCTTGTTCTCCATCTTGTGTTCTGAATTTGGGATATTTTGTGTTAAGGGAATATTGGAAATGTGAGATGAAGGTATTGGGTGTCGTTTTCGGTTTTCAAGATGTCTCGGATCCAAGATATCCTTTCAGTATTAGAAACGGTTTCTTTGAACATTTTGCAGAATTTTTGAGAATTTTTTGAATCTTTAAAAGAGATCAACCTAGAAAGATCTATCTCCAATCCTCAATCCATTTAATAACAAAACGTTACAATTCCACATTCTCTTCATTACAAACTGCTCTCCATCATGCTCTCCAACTCAGATATTCGTAGAAAATTGTCCCGTCAGTTTCTTTTATCACTCGTACTTGGAATGTATGCTCGCTGAGAGTGCTTTCTATTTTTCAAAGTCCTGGAAAGAGTCCTCATGCACCAGGAGCCAGATTCGAGTGACAAGAGTAGGAAATAAAAAATGGGACATTTTCTGCCTAGATTAAAATCATCCATGCCTGCGGTGTCGTCGAAAGCCTAGGGGCGACTTGAGAAATATGAGGGTGAGGAGGGTGGTAATGCTAAAGGAAGAAATGAGGAAAATAGGGAGGGCACCTAAGAGTAATAACGACCAACTCTGTCGAGGAAGAGTACGTCAACGTCTACTGGGAATGCAGCCAAAACAAATTCTTTGACAAAAGGGTAAGATGTTATTACTCTTCTGGAATCTTTGAGATCGAAAATCCTAGTGGGGAATCTAGAGATCAAGTGCTTAAAAATCCACTTCACCAAGGTCCAGAAAAGTTTAGAATCAATTCCTGATTATATTGTTTCCTTTTGTTATTTTTCGTTGTTCTTTGTCCATTCTTCTTCAGGATAATATTTTTCTAATTAATAATTAATTGATATTAATTAATTAATATTTAACTTGAATACTTCAATTTTTAACCTGCAAAGAAGAAGATAAATTTCTACTAAAAAAATCGATTTTGAACCAAATATGTAGATTTTTAACGAAAAAGTTGACTTTGCAATTAAAAAAGATAAATTTTCATCCAAATTGTTGAATTTTGTACCAGAAAAGATAAATTTTCAACCAAAAATGGACATTCAAATTTTCTGTTACAGGAATTAATTTTCAACCAAACAGATGAATTTTCGACTGAAATTATGAATCTTCAACTGGAATAGTTGATTTTTATACCAAAAAGATGAATTTTTGTACAGAAAGATTAATTTCCTACAAAAAAGGCAAATTTTTCTCAAAGTACATAAATTTTCAAACTAGTTTGATTTCTAAATAAAAAATATCAATTTTCAACCAAATAGTTGAATTTTCATTCCAAAAAGATATATTTCCAACCAAAAATAGAATGGATGAATTTTCTGTTCAAAATCCAATTCTTATAAAAAAAAACCTTAAATTATAATAGAAAATTTTGTGAAATTGATCCTTGTGAATTCATTTTTCTTTAGTTGAAAATTCAACTACTTGCTTAAAAGTTAAACCCTTTTGTTAAAAATTATTTTTTTGGTTGAAGATTGATCATTTTAATTGAAAATTCTTCTCTAGTTAAAATTGTATCCACTTTTTTTTAAATTGATTTATTTGAATAAAAATTTAACTATTCCAGTAGAAAATTTAATTATTTTGCTGAAAGTCTGTTTTTTTTAAGAATTTGATTTTCAACAGAAAATTTTAGCATTTCATCGTTGGTTGAAAATGTATATTTTTGGATGAAAAGTTGAAGATTCATCATTTTAGTTGAAATTCATCAGCTAGGTTAAAAATTGAACAATTTTCTTGAAAATCTTTTTTTTTTTTTTTAAATTTATTATTTTCATCTAAAAATTTCAACTTTTCCAGTTTTTTATTTATTATAACTCAATGACAAAATGTAACTATTTTCAGTTGAAAGCCCATTCAGTCTTTTTGCTTGAAAATTTCTTTCGAAAATTAATTTTTTTGTTTCAAAATTTAACTGTCTTGTTGAAAATTCATTTTTTTTCTGTTTAAAATCAATTTTCTACTGTAAATTTAACTATTACATTTTTTGAAGAAAATTTATCTTCATAAGTGGAAAATTCCACTATTTGGTTGAAAATTAATTGATCTTTTTTGTAGAAAATTCTCATTTTTTGGTAGAAAATCCATTTTTTCTGTTATAAATAAATTTTATTAAAAGTCATCTGGTTTAGTTGATAATTCAAGAACTTTGTTGAAAATTAATTTTTTTGGATGAAGATTCATAATTTTAGTTGAAAATTCATCTCTTCGGTTGAAAATTAAAATACTTTGTTGAAAATTAGTTTTTTTGCTTTTTTTTTCAAAATTAATGTTTTCGAACAGAAATTTCAACAATTTGGTTCAAAATTCAACTTTTTGGTTGAAAATTGACTTTTTTGTGGACATTTTATATCTTGGAATTTAAAATTCACTTGCCATGTAAAAAATTCATCTTTTCTCGAAAATTCAAAATTCTGGATGAATTTTTTTTTATTGACAGTAGAAATTTAATCTTTTTTTGAACTCAACTATTACATTTTTTGTTGAAAATTAATCTTCTTGGGTTGGAAATTAAATCCTTGGTTGAAAGTTAAACTGAATTCTTGAAAATTAATTTTTTTTTGGTAAATATTCATAATTTTAGTTGAAAATTCATCTCTTCGGTTGAAAATTGAAACATTTTGTTGGTGGTTCTTTTTTTTGTTCAAAATTAATTTTTTCTAACAGAAATTTTAACAATTTGGTTGAAAATTGAAATTTTTGGTTGAAAATTGACTTTCTTGTGGACATTTTATACCTTCGAATTGAAAATTCATTTAAAAGTTTATCTCTTTTGGTAGACATTCAATAATTTTTTTCAACTCAACCATTTTTGATTTAAACTAAAAATCTTTTCTTCGTTAAAATATCAACTATTAGATTTTTTGTTGAGAATTCATCTTGTTCGGTCCAAAATTCAACTAGCTAATTTACACAAGGCCCCTTGCATCAGATTACAAAAATTTAAAAGTTAAGCATTAAAAAACTTAATTAAATTTAAAAAAAAGGATATGTAAAATCGAATAATATCAAATTAGAAAAGCTAAAATTGCCACGTCATAATCGGTCATAATAGAACAATAAAAAAATTTTGGAACAAAAAATGATGAAAAAAAATCTGAAGAAAAAAATTTTGCAAGAAAAATTTTTTAAACAAAAATTTTGAAAAAAAAAAAATGTTTGGAGAAAGTTTTTGCTTATGTTCTTTTGTACGGCGGACGAACGGACAGATACTTGACCGAAACCATAAGGGTTTCAGACCAGTGCTGCGAAACCTTAAAAATCAAACAAATTTCAAATGTAATTTATTTTAAACTAGCAATCTAAAATTAGTTATTCCAAGTCAAACATAATTTTTATACTTGTATGAATTACAAGTAAATTATTATTAATAAATTCGTGTGCAATTTATAATAATAATTTATTTTAATAGCAATAATATTTTGAATAGGAATCTGTATTATCATCACAGGTTATAATTATCGATCCGTTGAGAAATACAATCACACATACTGTGAATAATGGAAATCTACAACATCGATCAGAGATATATTCCTCTAATACAGAAAAATTATTTCGTCATTACAGACTAGATGGAGATATAAATTAAAATATATTAAATTCAAATTTATTCAAAAAAAAAGATCTCACTCTTCTCGCTGCACTGGGATTTGAACACCAGATCAACTGATTTCCGGTCAGGTGCTCTACCAATTGAGCTACAGAGAGATCAGAGAAAGATACTGTTTTTCTGATATACGCTTATTTAGCAAGGTGTTACACAATCAATATTTTCTGGTGTTCAAATCCCAGTGGAGCGAGAGGAGTGAGATCGTTTTTTCTAAATGAATTCGAATTCAATAAATTTTAATTTATATCTCCATCTAGTCTGTAATGACGGAATAATTTTTCTGTATTAGAGGAATTTATCTCTGATCGATATTGTAGATTTCCATTATTCACAGTATGTGTGATTGGATTTCCCAACGGATCGATAATTATAACCTCCGATGATAATACAGATTCCTATTTAAAATATTGATTGTGTAACACCTTGCTAAATAGGCGTATATCAGAAAAACAGTATCTTTCTCTGATCTCTCTGTAGCTCAATTGGTAGAGCACCTGACCGGAAATCAGTTGATCTGGTGTTCAAATCCCAGTGGAACGAGACGAGTGAGATCGTTTTTTCTAAATGAATTTGAATTCAATACATTTTAATTTATATCTCCATCTAGTCTGTAATGACGAAATAATTTTTCTGTATTAGAGGAATTTATCTCTGATCGATATTGTAGATTTCCATTATTCACAGTATGTGTGATTGGATTTCTCAACGGATCGATAATTATAACCTCCGATGATAATACAGATTTCTATTTAAAATATTGTTTGTGCAACACCTTGCTAAATAAGCGTATATAAGAAAAACAGTATCTTTCTCTGATCTCTCTGTAGCTCAATTGGTAGAGCACCTGACCGGAAATCAGTTGATCTGGTGTTCAAATCCCAGTGGAACGAGAGGAGTGAGATCTTTTTTTCTGAATGAATTTGAGCAATAATATATACTAAGAATCTGCATTATCATCGGAGATTTAGAGATTCCTAGCTTAGTGGTAGAGCACCTGCCCGGCAATCAGTTGACCTGGCGTTCGAATCCCAGCGGAGGGAAAACTAAATTCATTTTTAAAAAAATTAAATAATGATTAAAATAAAAAGAGGAGTCCAATTTTTCAAGATTTATATCTTTATTTGACGCATCACCACTGAATTGAACTACACATAAAAAATGTACACTTCAATGTCCACAATGCGAATCAATATTTATCGTAAGCGCGGAACTCTTCCTATTACTGTGCCATCAATCCAGGCTTTTTCATGTGCAGTAAAATATCGAGCAATTGTTTGATCTACATTTCGGGAAACCCCGACACGATCAGCAACTCGAAGTATGGCAACATTGCGCAGCTGACCAGGATGCTCTGGAACCTCAGCAGGGGCTATCTCCTTGGAGAGTACATTATTTGTCACCATACGTTGTTGGCTGTACGAAAAGTACGTTATGCAAAGATCTCTCGGACTTAAACGGCGAAGATTACCACCCTTGCATGCGATGTAATGCTCGTCTACTGGAAAGCAAAGTTCAATGCCTTGTCCCCGAGGATCATCCCGGCTCTTGATGATGACTGTTTCGGGACAGTCAACAGTCAGTATGGGTGAGCTTGATCTTTGGGACCTAGATGTAGAACTTTGGCGCTGTCGACGTCGCCGGATTGGTCCTGGATTATCGGGTGAAGTAGAGCGCTTTTCTCGAGTTCGAAGTGCCGATGCCTCTGCAAGAATGACACAAGTTAATTTATTATCATTAAGAATATGTTTTTTTTTTGAAGAAAATATGTTCCGCGTCTGAATGTTCCGCGTCCGGATGTTCAGCGTCCACATGTTCCGCGTCCACATGTTCAGCGTCCACATGTTCCGCGTCCACCTCTCTTTCTCCTAGAGAGCGGGAGAGGTGGTAGACGCGGACGTAACAGAGAAGAGATTCTCACAAGCGCTTACCACCACTCCCGCTCTCTAGGAGAAAGAAGGGTGGACGCGGAACATGTGTTACCGTCGTATAATCACGCTGCGTTGGAGCTCGCACTTTAAGACATGCGCAGACTCCAAGCCGCTCGTAGTCGCTTAAGTGGGAGACGCAATGAAGTGTGCGTTAAAATACGTGTGGAGAAGTGGCGAAAAGTGGAACTTACGGAGCTTGCAGTTAGCGGGAGTGTACTGTAGTTGAATTTTCAACAAAAATAAATTCGATTTTTCCACCAAAAGACATCAATTTTGAATCGAAATATTCAAATTTTGAAACAAGGAAAAATGTCCACTGGATTCTTGCAGTTTCAAGTCAAGGAAACAAATTTTCTACAAAAATTTTGTATTTTTAAATGGAGAATATGAATTTTCAACAAAACCCACAACTGACTGAAAAAGATTTCGAAGAATGAAAAACTAAAAGATTTTTGAAGATTTCGAAATAGAATTTTGAAGCTTTTTATTGATAATAATAATGGATACTTGGAAAATAATCTAGTAAGTTAAAAATATGTAGAAGTTTTAAAAAGATTCAAAAATAATTGAAAACGTAAAAAGATTATAGGTCAATCGATTCGTCTTGTATCAAAACAACATTCATATTCTCGCAACAACTTTAAATTATGAGAATGAGAAACATTTTACCATTAAAATAGATTTAAAAAATATATAATTCACCATGACTTCTTCACTCTTCAATAAAATGTATTATAATTGTAGGTCAATCGATTCATCTCAAACCGAAGAATCTTTTATATTCTTGTATAAACGTTGAACTATGATAAAGGAAAAAGTTTTATAATAAAAAACAGTACTTTCAATATTATGCATCACCATAGCTTCCTTACTCTTTAATAAAATGTAATTATATTATAGGTCAATCGATTCGTTTTGAATCAACATATCTTTTCTCTTCTTGCACTAAATTTAAATAATGAGAATTGAAAAATTTTTACTATAAAAATAAATTTTAAATATAATATAAATGACGATAATTTTCCTACTCTTCGATAAAATGGAATGATATTATAGGTCAATCGATTTGTTTTGAATCAACACAACTTTTTTGTTCACGCACTAAATTCAATTAATGAGAATTGAAAAATTGTTACAATAAAAATCAATTTTAAATATAATATAAATAACGATAACTTTCCTACTCTTTGATAAAATGTAATCATATTATAGGTCAATCGATTCGTTTTGAATCAACACATCTTTTCTGATCTCGCACTAAATTTAATTAATAAGAATTGAAAAATTTTTACTATAAAAATCAATTTAAAATATAATATCAATGACGATAACTTTCCTACTCTTTGATGAAATTAGTATTATAGGTCAATCGATTCCTGCATTAGCTTTGAATTATTTTGATAAAAGAAGTTTTACTATAAAAAACCCGATTTTGAAAAATTTGTATTATATTTAAAATCGATTTTTATAGTAAAAATGTTTTCATTCTCATAATTTAAAGTTGATGCGAGAATAGAGAAGTTTTTTTGATTCAAGACTTATCGATTGACCTATAATAATCATAAATTTTATTGAAGAGTAAGAACGCTATGATAAAGCCTAATATTTGAAAACACGGCTTCTTTAAATTAAAACTTGTTTTAACACAATTAAAGTTGATACAAGAATATAAGAGATTGCTTGGTTCGAGACGAATCGATTGACCTAAAATATTATTACATTTTATTAATGAGTGAGGAAGTTATCGTAAGTCATGTATTTTTAAATTCGATTTTTATAGTAAAAATTTTTTAATTCTCATATTTAAAGTTGATGCTGGACAGGAAAGTTTTGCTAGTTGAAGATGAATTGATTGACCTATAATATTGATACATTTTATTGAAGAGTAAGAAAGCTATGGTAATGTATAATATTTGAAAACCCGGTTTTTAATAGAAAAACTTTTTTCATTCAGATAATTCAAAGTTGATGCAACAACATAAAAGATTCATTGGTTCGATAAGAATCGATTGACCTATAATGTAAATACATTTTATCAAATAGTAGGGAAGTTATCGTCATTCAAATTATATTTAAAATGAATTTTTATAGTCGAAATTTATTCATTATGATAATTTAAAGTTGATACGAGAATAGTAAAAGTTGTGTTGATTCAAGACGAATCGATTGACCTATAACAATGATAGAGTAAAGAAGCTATGGTGATGCGTAATATTTGAAAACACGGTTTTTTCTCAAGCAAAACTTTTTTTAACACAATTCAAAGTTGATGCAAGAATATAAAAGATTGCTTAGTTTGAGACGAATTGATTGACTTATTATATTAATATATTTTATTATATTGTTACATTTTATTGAAGAGCAAGGAAGCTATGGTAATACATAATATTAAAAAATAAGATTTTCTTTGTAGTAAAACTTTTTTCTTTAACATTATTAGAAGTTAATAAAAAAACAACAAAAAAATCCTTGGTTGAAGATGAATCAATTGACCTACTATACTAATGTATTTTATTAGATAGTAAAGAAGTTATGGCCGTTTATATTATATTAAAAAACGATTTTTATAGTAAAAATTTTTTCATACTCATAATTCAAAGTTGATGCAAGAATAGAAAAGTTGTGTTGATTCAAGACGAATCGATTGACCTATTATATTCATATATTTTATTACATATTAGGGAACTTATGGTCGTTTATATTATACTAAAAAACGATTTTTGAAGCAAAAAT
>CAKNXH010062298.1:10339-28989 GCA_932178445.1 Andricus quercusramuli
AGGTCCCCCCATCATGCACTTGACTGCAACCCAGTCCGTGAATGATGGGGTAAAAACCAGGCTTTGCCCAATATGTCAGGGCACACGCTCTTATCAGGTCACTTGATTGCATTATAATAATGCGTCCGTGACTGAAAATATATGCCGGGACTACCCCGTGCATAATATTCAAACAAAGAAAAAAAAAAATCCAACTCTAATCAAAAATGCCTTCGACATATTGGGCTGTAACCAACTTAAGCCTGAGAGAAAAATGAGTTTCCTCATTTTTTATTAACTTACCAGCAAAATTGTGTAATTTTTTTTGTTTGCATGGTGCAATTCCAGAGGCCTTTTCAACTGTAGGAAAATCATAATACTAAAAACAAAGTAAATGTAATATACTTTTCTATACGATTTTGAATAAAGTTTTATTACTCACAACCTACCTCCTATAATTATAATTTTTTTCGAAATTATTGTAAAAAATTGGACACACCATTACGGAGTTATTTTGTGAATGTGCAGAACAAGAACGGCATTTATTTGGAAAATAGCCCTATTTGGGCCCCAAAGATGGCCCCTGACATTGATTAGAATTCAAAAAGGATCCTTGTTAGGGGCCTCATCAAACTTTCTTTGACGTCCCCCAACAATCTTGCGTAACCATGTATAAGGGTGGTCATTTTGATGATTTTGTGATTTTGAAAAACCAAGGGCGGTTTTAAATATCATTCCCGGTGATACTTTATCACTGAAAAAAATTTACTTTATGACAAGGTAATTTAACACTATTTTTAATTCGAAAGAAATGTATAAAGGCGGCTATTCTGTACACTGTGTGTTGGCCCATCACCATTAACATTTGAGAGTGTTTTACCCTCTAAAAATTAATTATCGTATTTTTTCTTCATTCTGCTAGGCTAATTGCAGAAAAAAAATTAATTTTTTCTTCATTTCATTCATTTGAACGTTCGAATCTTCGGGTTACATTGCGTAATCAAACTGTGCGCGTATTTCACTGTTTCACTGTATTTCACTACATTCATTCAGCGCGCCAAGGTCCCTATAACATCCGCAAAGTGTTAACAATATTTATACATTTAATATTTTAAGAAATATCCATTTCTTTCCCATTTCGACTCTTGCGTTTATGAAATTCTAATCGTGAGTCCAAATCTTCACAAAACGCGCATTGTACATGTGCCGCTCTGTGAATAATTAATACTTCTGGGTTGTTGTGAAGCGATGATATGAGTTTTTACGGAGTGTTTCACTAAGACTGGTTGAAATATGTCCAATTAAACATGAATAAAGGTAAATACCCCTGAACATGAATCCGAAGAGAAAATGCGTTACACTATTTATGCATGCTCAATGTTACCTACGTACTGCACTAAATCTTTTTTTTTCTGAATCGGGAGCTCCGAACGCTATACAGTCACAGCGTTGCAGAGCATTGGACCTACGAATTCGTACAGAATCCCACCAAGTTTGCCAAATCCGAACGAATCCAAGCAGTGACTGCGATAACTATGCATACTGCGCAGGTCCGAGATTTGTCCGATCGCGCGGTCGTTGCGGGGACTCCGCTTGAATTCTCTACGAATTCAAGCATGAATCCTAATGATTCCCCGCGCAATCTTACAGATTGCGATCTGATTTCTGACGGAATAACCCGTTACTTTCTGACTGAGATGCCCCTCGAATCAAAAGAAGTGAGGGGCCTCGACATTTGGCCCCAAATTTATTTGAATCCTCAACGAAGACAGATTAATAATTTTTAACCAAACAGTTTCATTTTTAATAAAAAAGGTGACATTTCTATCAAAAGAGATCAAATTTCAATAACAAGTAAGTGAGATAAGCATGGAGGCACTGTTGCATGAAAAGGGGGAAAAAACGGCAGTAGCATGGGTGAAGGGAGTGTTGGGTAAGATGGAGATGAAGAGAAGGAAGGAGGAAGAAGAATGGAGATGGAAAGATTGTAAATAGGAGAGAAAGTAGATATAAGTAACATGTAAATATTGTAAATAGTAGATAAGTAGTAGGTATTAGAGCGAAAACAGAGGTTGGCAAGCAAGGCAATGCGAAAAAGTAGGGACATGCGTGCGAGGCGAGGCGAAGTGAAGCGAAGAAGGCAAGGTGATAAAAGCGTGCGACTTAGAGATAAGGAATGGATGGATGTTAGTCTTTAAGGGTTAGTTTTAAGAAAATTCTGTGAAAATGGAAGTGTAGGCAAGTCAATTTTTTAAGGCCAGCAGGCTGAAAAATAAACGTTTATCTATCTAATAACAAGTAAGACTTCTAAACAACAAATATCAATTTTTCATCAGGAGGTTAAATTTTCTATAAAAAAGACGATTTTTTTACAAAATACATGAATTTAAGTCTAGGAAGTACATTTTTCCGATTCTATTTAATGTATAAATATTCTTTGAAGTGTAACTTAAAATAAAACAGTAAAAGTTTATTTCGATAATCTATTATTTTTGATCTGCAAATTTAAATAAACAAATATTATTGTACTGCTTCTAGCTTACAAAGTCATGAATGAAATATCTTCCATTTGAACATGCATGATCTCAAGCACATTCCGATAATATTATTCTTACACTGCTTAGAAACTTTAAACTTAGAATCCAAGAATGAAAATCAATAAATGTAAACGTTAATGTAGAATAAAAGTTAATGTATTATAAGGCAATAAAAATAATTTTATGTAATTTAAAAAGATACAGAATTTTTCTGATTTTAATGAAATGTCACGTTATTGATTTGAAATTAAATTCATGTATTTTGTTGAAAATTCGTTTTTTTCTGAAGAAAATTAATCTTATATTGGTTGAAAATTCATCTTTTTGATTAAAATTTATATAATTGGTTAACAATCCATCTATTTTATTTAAATTCATATCTTTTAGTAGAAATCTTTATCATTTTCAGTTTAAAATGCAACTGTTTAGTTAAAAATAAATAATCTGTTTTGGTTGAGTATTCATCTACTTTGACGAATATTCGTCTTTGTTTGTTGAAATATTAACTATTACATGTTTCGTCAAAGATTTATATTTTTCGGATAAAAATTCAACTACATAGTGCAAAGTTGAACTGCTTTCTTGAAAACTAAAGTCGGCGTCAAAAGTACGCGACCCTCACTTTGATATCTCGCAACTTGTTCAAAAAAATCGCCAGGTAAGCGTGAATGCCCAAGGTCGCCTGAATTGGAATATATGTATATTGTTGTTCTGAGAATTTTTTTACGACAGCGCTGATGTAAAACGTGCCTAAAGACAAGGTTTTGGAGGCACTTTTTCTTGGCATCGACTTTGAAGGCTTCCCAAAACGAGCTGGACGTCTTAAAAAATCTGAAGAAATTCACAAACGCTCCTTAAGGTGAGGCAGTTTTCCAAGTTTCAAAACATGAAATTGTTTACTGAAAGAATCGCTTTCCTTACTTCTTTAATTGTAATACTTTTCTTTCAATAAAATCCAAAATATTTTCTGCAGTGAAAAAATAAGATAATTTTTTTACACCTACATCAGGCTTCATTCATTTACTTAGATCTTTGAAGTCTTTACAAAAAATAGTCTTAATTTGAGTATTTGAATATAATTTCCAGATTGGCTTCAATTCTACAAGTCCATTTTTATTGGAAGTAGTATGTACAAGAGTCTTATTTTACTAAAAATAAAAGTTTTAAGGCTTACTCATTTTTAAACAATGAATCTTGAATAAGATTGATTTTTTAATAGAAAAATCAATATTATGTTGTCAGGACAAACGACAGGTTTTTCAAATAAAATATTGAACTATAATATTGAAAGTGAAATTATAATGAATAGAAAATTTTAAATAATAAGAAATAAACATTGAATAAGAATTTATTTTTAAAAAGTAAACATTGAAAATTCGAGGAGGCTCAAATACTAGCAATTGTTATGTACATTAGATCTCAAAACTTCAAAGGCAGTCCAAAAGTTTATAAATAATTAAAAGAACTTAAAGCAAGCTATATTCTATTTATATTCCAGGTATATTCCATTGGAACATTGGAAAAATTTGCGCAGAATATTATATTTGTTTTCCAGGAAAATTAAAAAGTATCTGAAAACTGCCCTGAAAACTGAAAAATCTCTGTGGAATATTGCCGAAAGCTGTCAGTTGAACAGTGGCGCAAAATTGACATGAAATTAACTAGAATTCTTTCTAATAATCAAAGCTGCCGTTTTTGGAATATTTTGAACAACAAGCTTTCTGTATCGTATAAGCATTAATAATATAAATCAATCAATTATTGTCTGGCTTTATTTGTTCTACTTATACAGTACACATATATATGCAATGCCTTTATTACAATGATTTATGTATTGCACATTATAATTAACCGCCGATCATATGTATATACTAAGAAATATATGTTAAATGTCTTATGATTACAAAGGTTAGACAGTGCCTAAAATACCGGAATCTTAAGTCAATATACTATTTGTCGAAATTATTCATACGTTTCAATGCAAATAATTCTCCAATTATTTTTATTTTCTTAACTGAGTATCGGATGAGAACATAATTTTTAAAGTTATAGGTAATATTGTTTCAATGATATAGCGATGTACCAGACCATGTGCGGATCACATATTTAGCTTGAGACAAATCAGAGGAAAATGTTTGAGGGTAAATAAAATAGTTTTCTGCGCATTTGTTGATCTAGAAAGAGCGTTTAATAAGGTGGATTAAAGTGCACTTTGGAAAGTCCTGGAAGAGTACGAAGTTAATGGATGGCTACTGAAAGCAATAAAATCAATATATGGGGCAAAATACGGCAAGTGTTCCCACCTAAAATTATTTATTTTTTTTTATCGGCTTGAAACTCGGCTGAATTATAGTCCTAGTGGTCCCATAATCATTCCCAATATCATAAGTCAATTTATCCACCCGTTGTCAATATACAGGGGCCTGAAGTTTTCACTTTTTCAGGCATTTCTTCACCTTCACGTTAGTTTTACTTCTTTGGGAGTATCCGCTTGTACTTTTGTTATAGTGTTTTGGAAAGCTCTGTTCATGTACTTTAGGACCATCATAACAGCGTTTTTCCATCATGAATTTTTTATTGAAAATCAAAATTAAAATCGATTTTTTAAAGAGAAAAACCATACTTGAAAATTTGCTTTCTTCGTTAATAAAATATATTTTTTTACACTCTTTGAAGTCATGTAGAAGAAAAAGTAGGCTGGAAATAATTTTATGATCGAATTGAGATTTTTAGGCTCGCGAGAATCACGCTATGATTATATAATATACATAAACACAAAAAATCATCTCAAGATAGTTAAATGTAAGCTTAGAGGCAATTTATGCCTAACTGTATTCATTTTCGCGCGCTGCGTAAGTTGAATGTGGTCCCCTCCAGCATAAAAATTTCAATTTGACCATAAAATCGCCGCGAGCATAAGGGCACTCATGTATTTTATACAGATGACTTGATGATCTATGTTTCTGGTGTAAACAAACTTACCACTTGCTTTTAATATCGTCAAGGGGTACACAGGAGAGATCAGGATGGGCTTTGGTTTGGACAAGTGTGCCAAAATTCATTTGAAGAAAGGAAAGATTACTGGCATTCCCAAGAAGCGTGAGCTTTTGGATATAAGTATTATTAGACATATTGGCACTGGAGAGACCTATAAATACCTGGGTGTGCCTCAGAGCCGCATTCTGGACGTAAAATCAGTGAAAAAGTCTCTTCGAAGCAGATACAAGCATCTTCCGAGTGGGCACGAAATTTGAGAACGTAATTGAAACGTCCTAAAAGCGTTTCTTGGACGTACAAATCAAAAGACGTTATTTGAATATTTCAAAAACTGTCCTATGTCAGACCAAATATTGTTCTAAAAACGTTTCATGTTCCAGATACGTCCTTAAAACGTCTCTGGAACATTTTATGTTCAAGGAACATTATTTTTACTGACTTAGGACGTTTTTGAGCCATCCTAATAACGCTCTTTAACGTTTGTGCCCACTGTGTTCTTCGATAGATTTAGTCTTAATATCTATCGACATTGAACAAGGTATCTGCGACTAACATGCTTGCCATTCCGGTTCTACTCTACTCCTTTGGGGTGTTTCAATAGACGAAGAATGAGCTCACGGCCCTTAACCCGGCGTCATGGGGGTTGGGTCTGTGAGACCCAGCAAATTTTATTTTGCTTGAAGTTAAGTTACTATGCGTGCGACGTTGCCGTTCTTTTCAGTAGCTGAAGCTTCTGAGTCGTTCTAAGCGTTGAAGGTAACACATTAGTCTAGTTGCGACCGCACTGACAGTTAGATGGGCACAAAGTTGAAAAAGGTCTCGAGACCCATTCCTGCATTCAGTGTAACAATTTTGCGCCATTTTGTATACATATCATTTCAGTTCTTTAGAATGTAAAATGATCCTTTACAAATTGTCAGCTCGCAAATTGTCGCAGAAGTGCTTCTGCCCACCGTCACTGTGACCCCTCTCGGCCATGCTCAATAGCAACGGCTCGGAATGACCTCGAACGGTCATTATTAATATGATTAAAACATAATATTATATGATATTTCTCTTTTATTTATTTACATGAATACCTAAACAAATAAAGCGGAATACATATTACCTTTTTTATTAATAAAGTACTGGTATAACTCGAATTTAATAAGCGGGTCTATATGACCCACCCCTACGTACATGTAACACTTATCCACCCCCATGACGCCGGGTTAATATCGCTACATATAAGGTCATGCATATGCATAAGAGCTTGCATATTAATTCGTCCGCTCCGAAATTATACATTATCTCTAGAACACCTGATAAGTTTTATCTATGCTTTTGAATGCAACACTAACTGCGTTAGAGAAGCAAACTCTTAAATATTGTGTACCTCTTGCATCCGTTAGAACGTTTCGCCGCAAAACTAGGCCTACAAATGCAGTCTTTGCCCCAGGAAAGGATCGAGATCTACCATGGAAGATAAGATTGAATATGGATGTCAGCAAAGTAAGGTACAAATTGGGTCGATTGATTCAATATAAGAAAGAGAGTAGAACCAGAATGCTGATACACCATGTTACTAAAATCATCCACCCTCCATACATCGATACATTGACACCTGCAATATTGGATGATATTATAGACGTTCAGGTGCTCGGGTGTCGGGGAAAAATAAACAGAAGCAATTTAGACGCTGCGGGAAATCCAACTAGAGAAAGGAAGAACACGCAATAGCCCTGAAATGGAACTCACATTACAAATTCAGCCGTTTCAGTGATTTCGAAATGGTTAAAAAACTGGAAAGCTCCAGGTCCAGACATGGTGCACAATTTCTGGTATAAGTACCTGTTGCCTCAAGAACCAGGCGCTAATAATAATCCATCTGAATTTTGACCGATAGCCTATCTTCCAACAATTCATAAATGCCTTACAGCTATCATTGCGGACGAGGTATATTCTCACTGCGACGAGGATGACACCTTTACAGAAGAACGAAAAGTATATTGAAAGAATTCACGGAGCAGTAAAGATCTAGCCACCATATAGGCTCTTGCCATGACGCAAGCTCGTAAACATGAAAAAACTTGCATATGGTAAATATTTACTGCAAGCAAGCGTTTCCTTGCTTACCACTGACTATTTGCTTGAAGTCTTACAAATTCACAAAATCTGCTTACGCGTCGTTGTCTTTCTGGGTCTAAAATGTTGAAAGCATAAGATAATGCTTTGGGGTACAAGAATCCAATATTTTGATCATGGACAACCAAGGATAACTAGATCAATATGCATTACGACGCGTATCTTTTAATGCGACTCTTTCAGTGCACTATGGTTTTCTTTAGCGTTGAAATAGCATATAGCATGGGTTCAGAATACATGATAATAAGGATGGTCGTCAACTGACTCATCTTGTATATATGAATAACCTCAAGCTATACGCTAGTTCAGACAAGAAACTGCAGCAAGTGACCGATGTCACAAGGCAGTTTTCCATTAATATCCACATGGAGTTTGGACTGGATAAATGCAGAGAAGTGCATTTAACCAGAGGGGAATTAGGGACCGCAGAGCTAGAGAACAAGTACAAGTCATTTTAATACCTGAATATTCTCGAATCTGAGGGTATTCAGCATACGATAGTTAAGAAAAGCCTAAGGACTGTCTTCACTACAAGACTCAGATTGGTTCTGAAGTGTTCTCTTAACTCGGCGAACAATATCAGGGCAATCAATACCTATGCAGTCACTGTCCTCACACTCCCTTGGGCTCATCAAATGGTCGAACACTGGCCTTGAAAGAATCAACAGAACCATCCACGTAGAAATGACAAATTATAATTCGGCGATTGAAAGGGTAGTTCTACCCACGGGGGTGAAGCTAGCATAGGAACTTCCGGTAACGAATCTGACTTCCGGCCTAATTCCATCTGGGGTCCTTTCTAGGGACTTTAAAAATATTCAATTTACGAATGTGTAGTGAAGTTTGAAATCGTTAGTATGGTATCACTGATATTATGAACTGGCAAAGTCATGTCAGCCACGTGTCAGATAATTCTAATAAAAAAAATTAGAATAATAATGTAATAAGATGGGTGGAATTTTTTATTTACATGGATAAATCGAGAAATAAATAAATTAAAAAATTCTGTCTCTCTTTGCATTAAAAGTTTTCATTGCATTGAGGGCCCAGTTTTGGTAAATTAGAAGTTATTGCACAAATTATTTAATTTGTGTAATAACTTTTCACAAACATTGACTGAAAAAATGATTGCTCCACTTTTAATTCATATGGAGACAGAATGTTTAAATTTATTTTTCCAGATAAATAACAATTTGCACTCAACTTATTATATTATGATTATATTTTTTAATTAGAAGGATGGGATATAACGCCTTTTGAAATTTGTACCGAGCGACAAGAGAGAAGATAATTGGTTAACAATAGTTGTTTAACAATAGCAATGATCAATCATTTATAATGCCATTTATTTATGTTATTATGTATTTTAATTCTTGTGTGTAACAATATCAATAAACAGTCTTACAAATTTTCTAAAACATTAACAAGTACAATATTTCAAATTTAAATAGCTCACTCGCACGGCCACTTGCAATTTTAGTTTTCCCTGTTCTCACATAGGCGCACGTGTCGCTTCATAAGCAGCCATATTGGAAATATTTGCTTCCAATTTTTATCACGCAGCATCACCCCTGTGGTTCTACCACGAGATAGATCGGGTAGGGGCATTGTAGATGTCAAGAAACTGCGTAAGTAATAAGCTATAGACTTGCGAGACTATTTCAACTGCAAGCCAGATGTTGCACTTTACAACACCATTTGTAAAGCGGATCTCAATTACATGCTCTTGAATTTAACATAGTAGCATTACTACTGACAGGGTTTCCCATGCCAGACATGGTCGCTGTCCGAGGATCGTGGAAGCCTCCCTGGTGCCACCGCTGGAAGTGGAAGAATGCAAACCGGCGGTGGTGAGCTGCGTGATGGACAGGCGGATTACACTGGGATACCCGAAAAGGCTACTGCCCAGCCAGAACATTGGTAAGAAGTGTTAAGCAGCAGAACATCAGCTGCGCCTGCGAAGGATGTTTCGGACGGGGGCCGCCAACCGACCACTTCAACAGGAATGCCACAGAAGCACATCAATTTTCGAACCCATCAAGATGATTACTTATTGCGCTGCTAATTAGAACACGAGATGGGAGCTACCGCCACCTCACTAGACGGGATGACCTTTCGCCATGGATTAGCAGCGAATTCCCCTGAAATAATGACAGTAACTGAAGATGGCCTAAAACAACGAAGCCGTCAAATAATATAGGAAAACCTTCTCTTTAGAAGAACCTTCGACCGGATAAGATCTAAGGTCGACACTGAATTCCGCCAGTGACTCGAGGGTGCGCAGGTCAAAAAAAAGGGTCAAGTCATTTTCGTGTAATAGCGAGGGAGGGCGGCGTGAAGGGCGAATAACATCGTCTCTTCGTGGGCGCCACCTCATATCCGAGGTCGAAATTTAGTAATATCGAGATAGGTGCGACAACAACTAGCATCACCTAGGGCTGCAGCCGCCAGATCCTACCCTTGCTCCGGTTGATCTCATTGAACAGCTCAATGAGGAAAGCCTACGTCTCATAGTGTGCTTCACTGATACCACCCTAGAGTCTGCAGATGAAGAACCATCTGTTGAGAATGGTCTTCCGAAATTTAGGGTTATCAAAGACCTTCGCCGGTTAGTTGGCAGATTGACCACCGAGATACTGCCTCTGTTCTTGTAGCGGGATATGAGTTTGCTGCAGGTGCAGACTCTTGCGTATTACACTGCGGTTGCGTGTGCCAGGATGGTGAGCATAAAACTCAGAGTCCGGGCTGCTAGCAACTACGCCCCTAGAAAGATGTCAGACCCCCAATGAAAGTTTCGACCTTGAGGCGAGATTAGTAAAATAAGAGTAAAACTGGTACGGTTGTATCAATTTTGAAAGGAAAGCGGTCTCAGAGACTGACTCGTCATGTGGAATATATCCTTCGCCCACACAACAGCAGTTGAAGAACATCTACGAACCTGGACGAAGTGATTGACTATCTTAAATACAGGCTCATGGTTCTGTCTTCCAAATTATCTGTGGAGAATAAGGACCAGGCGACCAATAGGATGAGTGTTCCTATACTGCTCTACACGTTCGATTCAGTAAAATGGAACGTCTATGAGTTGAAGCAGCTTGACCAAAGCACACGCAAGATGATGACAATCCATCGAAGTCATCATCCTCCATCTTCTGTACGTCGAATGTACTTCCCTCGAGATAAAGGTGGTAGAAGTTCGCAGAGCTTGGATTGTCTTCATCAAAGAACGGTCCTGGCTAAACCTGCATAATTATGAATAGCACAGATTCTTCCATGCGACTCGTACATCAACATGTAGTCAATGCTGCGGTGTTTCTGTACCGTGCCGAAGAAAAGGCCGCAGAGGAGCTTGGTCGCCCATTTGATTCCAGCGACACTACACATGGCCTAGCATCACTAACACCTTTGGTGCTTAAAAGTGGTGTGCAGGAAGCAGAACATTAGCTACTACTAAGAGAACATGTTGACAATCCCCTTCACGGTAAATGCTGCCGCATTATAAGTAAAAAAGAGATGTCGACGAGTCTGTCCAACATGTTTCTCAAATCTGCGAGATTGAGATCGGAGACTATGTGATTTTGTTTTTGCCGGTCAAGACGGTATTATCGATACCTGAGTTTATCGCAAGCGCATGAAAGTAGCTGTAGCGCATCAGTAGATGCTCAAAATATGCATGCTACGGGTACATAGAGACACAATGCGGCTCTAAAAGTATCAACGCTACAAAACCTATCTTGTAGTTCTCATAATCGGCTACCCTGGAGGTATGGAAGCTTTATTTCTCAGCAAACTCAACAAGATTCCGGCTTGCCAGCATCAGTCTCAGTCCCTCATAACATTCTACAAAGATTGGTAGCTCTAAAAAAGTACCCAGAGGTGAAATCTTCACCTCCAATTGTCCCGTCTGCCGCGTAAGCTCATCCGCGGCTATAGACCGGACTCCAAGGAACAGTGTTGTATGATGTCGTCTTGCGTGAAGCCACTCGTGCTTACATTATAGGACAGAAAGAACAGGAGTGGATGCCGTACACCTTCCGGTGGCGTCGGGATAGATTGCTTTAGAGACCAATGATCGTAGCTTCCGGAGCCTACAACTTCTCAGACTGAAAAAATAAAATAATACTGATAATCAAAATAAGTGTCTCACGGCTATCATTTCTGATTTCGTCTATAAATATTTGTAAGGAGAACAACGTCCTCTCCGAAAAAGAAAAATTTCGCTGTCGAGGCTCCCATGACTGCAAAGATCAAGTCACGATTGCCAGTGTAGTTATGTTGCATGTCAAGCACCACCGACGCAATTTTCACATAGCCTACATTGACTAACAACAGGTAATTACTTTGATACCTCATGATTATTTACGTGAGGTCTTTAAGAACAGGGTGTCTACTCCAACCCTAGAAACAAATTCCCTGATAATTCCAGGTTTTTTCAAGGTATTTCAAGTTTTTTCCTGGTATAATTTCTCATAGTATGCCGTTCATAGGGCCGTTCAAGTATTTCGCAATTATTAAAACAATTGACTCAGAATATGTATGCAGTTAAGCGAATTAATTGTAAATAATTTTTTTCAGTTTCTTGAAATTTAATTAATATGTTTCATTTAGAAAGATTTGACAAATTACATTACAAGATATCCTTAAACATATAAGCACCATCGATTATTTAAATAATTTAATGATACTAAAAACATAAGTAATCATTTCTTGAATTTGTCGCTAAGGTTCATGAATTTGAGTGATGATTCAAACAAATGTTTATTTTATCATATACTTTGAATTAGGTGCATATTTAGGTAAAATAAATGTGGGTATTATATTAAATTTAACTTAAAACGCCAAAAAGTAGAATTTTCAACTGTAATGCTGAATATTTGAGAGGAATACTTCAATTTTCAACGAAATAGTTGAATTTTCATCTGAAAAAATGAATTTCCAACTATATAGTTGAAGTTTAAACAAAAAAAAAACAGTTCTCATTCAAAAATGGAATAATTAAATTTCCAGTTAAAAAAATCAATTTTCTACAAAAAAAAAGCAAATTTTCAACGAAAGTGATGAATTTTATGATGAATCTTCAACCGTGCAACCCAATACATAATTTTTCAACGAGAATGAGGAATAGTTAGCTGGATCACTTGAATTTTCAACCAAGAAGATGAATTTTCAAAGAAAAAGCTTAACTTTCTACAACAATATCGGTTTTTCAACAACATGCATGAATTTTGAATTAAAAGAGACAAAGTTTAAACCATATTTGAGTGTTAAAATAAAAAATACCAATTTTTACCATATAGCTGCATTTGGAAATAAAAAAGAGTAGTTTTCAACCAAAAATGAAATAGTTAAATATTCAACTGAAAGATTAATTTTCCACCAAGCAATATACATTTTCAACCAAAGTGATGAATTTTAAACTAAAATGATGAATTTTCAGTTAATAAAATTAATGCTGAACCAAAAAGATGAATTTTTATCTAAAATGTTGGAATATTCAACTGAAATAATAGTGCGGGAGCTGGCTATACTTCCCGTAGCCACTTTCACCTCCTCTCGATAACTTTGTTGATATCTATGTTTTTTGATGCGGAGAATCGATTTTTCGTAGGTCAGTTGAGTAGATCAGTTTTTTTGTTAATAACAATTTAATTGTTTAATTGCTTATAAATTTCTATCTATAACACATAGCGAAATTCTGATTAGACAAATTGATTCCAATTTTCAATACGAACATGCAAATTAGTGCAAAAATACTGCAAATATGCGCTCTTTCCTCATTCGATCGATCATATCTCGGCTTCTAATAATGCCCTTGAAACTTGAATTTTTGATCGAAAAATGGCAATTTTAATTGTTTATCAGATTTTTTAGCAATGAACACCACAAGATATCGCTAAATCCGTTATATCATGTTATTCTACATCGCGAAACGAAAATTTTGAGCCCCCCCTGATGCATATAAGTTGAACATTTGTTGAATTATAGCCGTTTTTCATGCGCCAGCGCAGCTGGCGCCGGCGGCTCGGCGCGCCAAGGCTCGCGCGTGAGTATGCAATTCACTCGATCAATGTTATACCTTTTTTAAGCATACGATAAGATGATTTAGTAACAAATTATTATTTTAGTGTTTGTTTATATACTTTTCCTACATAACAATACAGTTAAAGTGACATATATGTCTAAGCAGTAAGAAAAAAAAATTCAATTTTATAGTTTTAGATATCGATGAACGATTTTATTATTATACCCACCGGTTGACGAATTGATACCCAATTGTAACTGTAAGAAATGTGTTACAAAACATTGCATATGTAAAGCATGCGGATTACCTTGTATTTCTTTTTGTATGTGTGGTAAAACCAGCAGTTGTGAGAATCCATTGAATATGTAAATATTGTAAAAAAATTATTATTAATAAAGTTACTTTTATTTGTTAAATAATAAAATCGTTCATCGATATCTAAAACTATAAAATTGAATTTTTTTTCTCACTGTTCAGACATATATGTCACTTTAACTGTATTGTTATGTAGGAAAAGTATATAAACAAACACTAAAATAATAATTTATTACAAAATCATCTTGTCGTATGCTTAAAAAAGGTATAGCATTGATCGAGTGGATTGCATACTCACGCGCGAGCCTTGGCGCGCGGAGCCGCCCGCGCCAGCCGCGCTCGCGCATGAAAAACGGCTATAATTCAACAACCGTTCAACTTATATGCATCAGGGGGGGCTCAAAATTTTCGTTTTGCGATGAATAATAACATGATAGAACGGATTTTGCGATATCTTGTGGTGTTCATTGCTAAAAAATCTTATAAACAATTAAAATTGCCATTTTTTGATCAAAAATTCAACTTTAAAGGGCTGTAAACCTGCTTCAAATCACTTGAATGATACGAGGGTGGACTTGTTTAGAAGGGAAAGTATTTTCTTTAAAATGAATGGTCAAAAATTCAAATTGCATTATTAGAAGCCGAGATATGATCGATCGAATGAGGAAGGAGCACATATTTGCAGTATTTTTGCACTAATTTGCATGTTCGTATTGAAAATTGGAATCAATTTGTCCAATCAGAATCTCGCTACGTGTTATAGATAGAAAGTTATGAGCAATTAAACAATTAAATTGTTGATAACAATAAACTGACGGGTTTTGGAAGTGACACCTACGAAAAATCGATTCTCCGCATTAAAAACATAGATATCAACAAAGTTATCGAGGGGAGGTGAAAGTGGCTACGGGTAGTATAGCCAGCTCCTGGACTATAATTACATTTCAAGTTAAAAAGATTAATTAAAAAAAAAGTTCAACGAAACAGTTAAAATTTCAACTGGAATACCTAAATTATAAGTAAAAACATTAATTTTCAGCTGCACAAGAAACCATTTTTCAACAAATTAGTTTCGTTTTTCAACCAACGAGATGAATTTTCAATCAAAATGACCAATCTTCAGCCAAAAAATTTATCTTCAACAAAAGAGTTTAACTTCCAACCTCCACTGGGAACGTTCATGCAAGGTGCGTAAAAATCTTGGAAGAGCTGAGAGCGTGAAATTCGCTACACCTAATTTAGAAGGCAGTTTTGCTGAACATTTGCCGCATCGTGCGGAGTTTTCTGTGCGTGAACAATGATAGCGGCTAAGATCGCCTTCTATAGCCATCCCACGTACACTAGGGTGGCCCAAAAATATACATTTTGGAATTTTCGACGGGCGTCGACGCCAAATCCTTCTCTCGTAGAAAGAAGTGAATACGTATTTTTTTATTTTGGAATAAAATTATTTTTAGTACTTTGTAAACCAATTTTTGTTTCTTATGGAATTTAACACGTAAAATGTATACCTTTTCTGCTCCCTTGATTTTGTTCAAGAAATTACAAGTCAATTTATTTACCCTTTTATAAACTTGTTCTCTTCTCAGTAAAGATGCATTTTGTCAAATTTTAATACATGAAAAAAGTT
The DNA here is from genome assembly GCA_932178445.1 of Andricus quercusramuli. Lineage (NCBI taxonomy): Eukaryota > Metazoa > Arthropoda > Insecta > Hymenoptera > Cynipidae > Andricus > Andricus quercusramuli. The sequence continues at coordinate 25,944 of CAKNXH010062298.1, forward strand.
ATAAACAAATTTGAGGCATCTTGAAAGTTGCATAAAATCACAATATTTGTAGACTCGTAGCGAGCCTTTGATATGATTCTTTAACTTCAAATTTTCAAAAAGCATTTTTGAGGATATTGAGATCAGATTCATGAAAAAAAATGTTCATTATTTTTTAATTTATAGTTTTAAAGTGAATACAAAAATGAGTGAAAATAACAAATTTTCGTCCAACAGCAGCTTTTCTCCGATCCTGAAGAATTTATGGCAGCTAAGTTGAATGCAGAGTAGCTTATTGTTAAAGGCTTAGGACTTCCAAATGCAGGCTCGACCATAAAGCTCCCTGCTACGGGCCCAAACCTGTAGCCCAGCACATTTCCCCAATTTTTTTTCGCACTTTCTGTGGAACCAACTAATTTTTTTACAATAACCGCACCCTAGGGGGATACTTGACTTCAACGAGTTGAATAACAGAGTAATAACACTAAAACTGTCGTTTGGGTCAAATCTCAGGGCTCGCTTCATGTTCTCTTAAAACTTTTCTATTTTAATTCGTAGATCAAGAGAAAATTTTAAAATACTTTACAAAGTACTAAAAATCATTTTATTTCAAAATGAAAAAATACGTATTCATTTGTTTTTACGAGAGAACGATTTGGCGTCAACGCCCGTCGAAAATTCCAAAATGTACATTTTTGGGTCACCCTAACGTACACGGAAGATGACTGTGATAATCACATTTTTATTCTTCTCCTTTTAATTGTTGACCTTTTTTGCATATGTGTATGCCCGTGTGTGTGTGAAGCTGCATTTGTCCCTCGCCGTCTGATGTAGATAAAATTAATATTTTTAATCGTTGGTCTTAGTCGTTGTAATTGGAACTAACGTTTGTGAGAAAGATGGATCCCTATAAATGTGCTCTTCAGTATGAATGTTGAATCCCTATAGAGCTCTACAGGATGAACCGTGATTTTTACATTATAAAATTTTCAATCTGGAGATATACCCTATTTAAATCGAGAAGAAGAATTATTCGAATATGTGAATATGAGGAAATGGATACTCTAATCCTATAGGGAAAGAAGAACCGAGACGCAAACGAGTTTCACAAATGATATTTAATATTATAGCTCCAATTAAATTATAATATAAATCGCACTTATAGAGCGTAAAATGGCTAATCAGACTATTAATTGTTTGCATAAATAGCTTCAAAACTGACTACCATAACAATTCAGGCTATGGTTCATTACTCACCTTGTACTTTATTTCATGTATTTTTTCCTTAGTGCAGCGCTTGGCAATACTGCTCCTACCTCATATCTGTTTAACACAGTAAAAGTAATGCGCTACTCGTCTTTCTTACTCTCACCAACTTCATTTCATTCATATTAGAATGATCTGATTCCGAATCTGCGTGATACACCCTCTGGCATTCATGGCGTTCTCGAGATATAATCAATTGATTATATTTCCGTTGTCAATCAATTATTACATGAACGTTCAATATTTACAAAAATTTTCTTTTGCATTTTTTTAGAATAAAATATGAGGAATGAAAGTTCTCCGGACACTTATTCAACAATATATATCCTATATCCTATAGTAGAGGATACGACGGGTAGTTTATTAAAAGTTAAAATCTTCTTGGTTTTACATTGCATCGAACTATTCTACAAAATTTAATACAGAGTTCTCTAAAATGCGAAAAACGTAGAATAGTTCTAGAAAATCTAAAAGTCCAGCTAACATACAGTCTACATCGGAGAAGTCTCGAAACTATAGAGAATAGTTCCATAAAATCATGACCGATTTTTAGCCTAAAAAAAAATCTTTTTTATTATCATTATTATTATCATTATGCTTTAATATTTGTTCACATATTTAAGTACATAATTATTTACTATTACACAAACAATCACTACACAAATAATCGCACGCTATTAAAAATATTATTCGCTGTGGGCTCGAACCCCCTACCTACGCATTCGGAGCTCCTGAGAAAACCTCGCAGCTAACATAACTTGTAGTATAAAAAAATCTAAAATATAAGCTACAGCTGTGAAGGGCTGTTTGACAAATTTTTTTGATTTGAAAATTCTAGGTTAATGATTTCGGAAATTTAAAATTTCTGGAGTTTTATATTTATAATGTCAGTAATTTCAAGAATATCATATTTCAAAAATTTAGTTTAAAATTCAGGTAATTACAAATTTCGGGATCTTTAACATTTTTTAAATTTTGGAAACTTTAAATTTCGAACAAATTTTTAATCGCAAATTCTTTTTTGGTTATAAATTCTAGTAGGTTCAAGATTAATAAGATGTTATATAGCTATATAGAATAAGTTTATATAAGTTATATGAAATTAAAGGCTTGCATTGCAAATAATTTTAAAAGTTGAATTCCCAATTCTATATTTTTTGAATCGATTAAATAAGATATGACATGGAAAAAGTTGAATCTATTTCAATTTTTAACGTTGAAAATTAAAATCTTAAGTTATACAATAACCGACACATCTCTAAATGGCAAGTCCACTACCCGGGTGCACCGGAACGTGCACCAGGTCGTTCAAGACGTCATCTACGAGAACTTTTTTAGAATCTAAATTGTGTCAATGGCCAAACTAACTAACATTAAGAAAATATGAGAGAAAACAAACTTTCGTATTTTTATTTCGGTCTCACGATACATTTTGAAAAAATTTAGAATAGAAATCGAGTCAAAATTCCTTTTTATTGACGTTTCGGCCTCATCTGTGGGCCTTCATCAGAAAGAAACATCTTAGAGAATAATCGAACTCAATCATAAATATACGTCGAAGCAAATGACAACATTTTAAAATTTTGTAAAGTCAGATCATTCTGAAGTTTTAAAAATCACTATGAAGTTTGTAAAAAAACATCAGTTTGTTAGCTGTTTCACAGTATTTTAATTACAAAATATGAACCTTTTTTAACATATTGGGAAAGTTCCTTGGACTTTATAGTTTCCCAATACTTTTTTTACAAACTTCATAATGATTTTTAAAACTTCAGAATGATATCTGACTTCACAAAATTTT
>CAKNXH010062298.1:33989-73835 GCA_932178445.1 Andricus quercusramuli
AACCTTCATTTGTTTTCCACATGCGAGTGTCTCGCTTACTCTAATTCCTTTACATTCACGCTTCTTAAGGAGCGAGAAAGACAGATAACCTACGTTCCGCCGGGCCTGGAGGTGTTTTCTGATCTTATTCGTGAAAGCTTCATTCCACCTTTAACCTGTACAATCCAACACTTGGCAAGTGAAATTCGTTTAACGAAAATCATTTTTCTTGCATCACATTACACTTTTCACATAAATTATTTACAAGATATTCTGCAATTCACTTTCAGACAATTTTGGAGCAATGGATTCAGATAAAGAAAGCAGTTCCGGAGATTCGTCTAACGCTACTCACTCATCGGAAAATGCCGGAGGTAATAATTTGTTGTAAAAAAGTTTTATTTGCGTAAAACTACCGAAAAATATTTCGTACGAAGAATCGTTTACTATTACCAGGATTGAGAGAAATACTGAAAGTTGTGAAAATGCTAAAAACCAAATGTAAAATTTTTACATTTTCCATTATTTAGTAATGAACTTAACCTCAAAAATTTTTCTCTTTGTTTTTTGTTTTTTTTTTTCATGACTTCAGTTGAAAATGTGAACGGAATCCCTAATAGAACATTGTTTTACAAAAGTAGGTCATTTTTTCAAGAAAAAATATTTTTATAAAATAAAAACTTGTTTCTCTCGAGGAAAATTCTCCTATTTTTCAAATAATTAGAAGGGTTTGGTTGAAAAATTTGGATGTTACGATTTCACTTAATCTTTTATGTTAACAAGTTAAAAACCATAAAAAATGATTCGGGTTAAGGCCATCTCAAGGTACCACATGATACCTGAGGGCTTAGCACGATATGAAAAAAGTCAGGAGGAGAAAAACGTTGCTTTTTGAGCACCCAACATTATTATCACAACAACTTTTTGAATTTCATGAAAAATCCAAAATGAAAATTTTGATCGCACAAAAAAATAATGAAAAATCGAAAATTCCATTTTGCGACCAGACTATGCAATATATGAAAAAAGATGAATTAACAAAAATTGTGCATTCAAAGAAATCTACATATTTGTTAGCAATCACTTTTTGATAGGAGGCGTAGTTTTTGTTTTAATCTTAAGAAGTAAAATGAAAAATGTAAGAATTAAATTTTTGCACAAACCACACCAGAGACGAAAAAAAAATTAATATGCGAAAGTTTTTCAACCAAAATTGATCTACTTTGTTATAAACTTTTGTTATTAAAATTTTCTTAGAACCACTTTACGCCAGGATACGTATTTTTGGTTTAAATCGTAAAAAATTACATTAAAATAAACCAATTAAATATATGGAAAAACTGAACAAGTTGCAATAAAATGGTTAATAACAAAATTGTTTTTTCATAGGTTGCGCACTCTTTTAAATTATATAAACAAAAAAATGCAAATACGTTTGTTTCAATAACAATGCATATTATGAATCTGGTTGATGTAAATTCATTGAAATTAAACATTTTTCAATGTAGTTGAGTATAAAATTTAATGCAAAATAAGAAACAAATATGATACTGATCATGAAAATAAAACTTGTACTTTATTTTGCAATATCCGAAGTAGCAATCCCAGGCCGAGGTATAGAAATAAATATAATATAAATTTGATATTATAGTGTTGAACCTAATCTAGGAAATTTCAAATTTTGGACAAAATTAAGTGCAAAGCACGAGACACGTGATGAGAATGTGTTCGTTAAAGTCGAAGGAGCTTTAACAAAAGAGTACTCAGTATCACAAAATTACAGTTGTCGATGCTTCAACCTTTAATTTTAAAACGTTTGTGCACAAATATGGGAGAAGTACAGAGATCGAGCGCGAAGCGTGAGATAAATATATTATTGATAAACCTGCAGATTTCTAAAGAAATCAGCAAATCAAGCTTTCTTCGATCGTCTTTTTATATTCAAAATTTCTTTTTATTAACGTTTCGGCCTCAACTGTGGGCCTTCTTCAGAAACAGAACATCTGCTATAAAAGTTAAATTAATTAATACTAATGAAGGTATATACAAAAAAATAAATTAGTTGTACAAAAAACAAATTTTTTACCTTAATGGATAATCGGAGTCATTCATAATATACGTCGAGGTGAATGAAATAATTTTTTTAAACCATTTTTTGTAAAGTCAGAGCATTCTGCAGTTTTCTAAAAAAAATGTTAAAGTTTTTTTAAAAAAGTATTGGGATAACTTTTAAGGAAACTTTCCCAAATGTTCAAAAAGGTTCACATTTTATAAATTAAATTGCTGTGAAACAGCTGGCAATCTGATGTGACGTGTACAAACAAATGAATGAGTATAAGACCGGAGAAAGTTGTAGTGATAGAAGGATAAAATCAATTCCAAATGAAAAGCCTAAGAAAGTTTAGTGATAGGTGGACAAAATCAATTCCAAATGAAAAGCGCGCCAAATGTGATGGGGAATTCAATTTAATGGATGATGCTATTGTAATATTGATTTATGTTGAGAATTTTAGTTTTTAAATGAATAGATACTTTTATATATTTATTTATGAAAAGTGATTCTAGAATTTTTCTTTTATGAGAGTTTTTTTCTTTAGCAAGAATTTTAAGATTTTTAAAATCGAAATCGAAATAATGATCAGTTTCACCTATATAAACTTTATTGCATCCTTTTTTATTCTAAATGGATCGTAAGACCAAAAAAAATTGAAAACTTTGTTTTCTCTCATATTTCTAAATATATTATTGAGCTTATACTTATATATTGTGAAAAGTGCATCACAGAAAAAACTGGGGTTTCTATTAAAAGCAATTTTTGGTTCCAAAGGAGCTGCAACAAAAAGGAACCTCTCTTGCTGAAAATGAACCCAAAATGATAATTGGTTTCGAAATGAACCCAAGTGTGGATTCAAATGGTTTTAATAGTCTTTTTCTCACTTCTGCCTTGACTCGCTTCAAAGATTGCACAAGTTAAGGATGCACAATATGATGTATAACTGGAATTAAATAATATTGCACTGGAAAGAAATTAATGAGGAAACTAAAATCATAGACATTAATCATTCTTGAAAGGAAGATATCACACATGAAATATGACAGTTTTTAAGTTTATGTTACGAATCCGAAGTTTTCCACTGCGCATGCCCAAAAAGCGCGGGACTATTCAAAATGATATAATATACACTTGCAATATTAGGTTAATGTACAATTTTTTCAAGAAGCTAGTTATTTCTATAATTCAATTTAATTTGTTTTAAATAAGAATAAGAAAATTTGGTTAACATTTATCTCTATGACTGTTCATAGTATTTATTGATTCCAAATAGGCCCGCGCTTCTCGGCACATGCGCAGTTGAAACCGTCGGCAACCGCCGATGGCCATCTATCGGATATGAACAAACTAAAAAGGAACCCTAAATAAGAGTTCCTTTAGAGCCTAAGTTCTAAATGATCCCAAGTTTCACTTGAGCCGCAGCATTACTGATCCTTCAGTTTTTTCTGTGATTGTTTATAAGGCTGTAAATAAATAATGGCGTGTCGAACAAAAAAAATGTCATGATAGTAAACAGTTTTATGTTGTGTCAGAGATTGATAAAAAAATTTCAAAAAAATCAATTCTGGTAATTGAGGGTCTTTATTTATAAAAATTGTCAAATAATTAGGCAAGAGAATTTATGAACAATAAACGATGTTACCAATGGTAGATATAGGCTTTTCAACTGTTATAGTACATATATATTCAGTAAAATAATACTCACTAAATGTTATTTTTTTTATTTACAGCTTTTCCGGATGTAGATCTGTATCCGCCTTCTCGTAACAAACAAAAACACCCAGAAAACTGAAAAATAAACAACGCAAAAAAAAGTCTAAACTGGACAGGAGCGTGTGTGGGTAAGCAAACTTTCTCTTAAGAGTTCCGAGCTTGCTAATTTTATCTGTAGATGGGAATAGGTGAAGAAAGTATTTAATGACGATTCACTGTTCTACGAGAGGGAGAGAGAGAGAGAGAGAGACTATAAGACTGACTTTGCTCGATGATCGTGTTCGCTGGTCTGGGCACTTGTTTCCACGATCCACAGATTATCCCACGCACTTCTCCTACCCGCGAGTTGTCACCCGAATTTACATGCACTGTTACTTTATTTCCGTTGTTCTTAGTCCTGGATACTTTTATAAGTACCCCTCTAGGCCGTACGCACAAAGCACTACACTACTGTTTATTGTTATGTTTTAACGTCGGCAACAACCCCGGGGCATTGTGCACCCTTTTAGCAACTTGGCCTTATTCGGATGACAACCGCGACTCTGGGAAGCGCGAGTAAAAATATCGATGGAGCGTGGGCACTAGGTCCCCAAACCTACCAGACTTCTAGCACGGGCTAGAAGCTAACGATAAATGCTCTCGAAACAGGGCCCGAATCATCGTTGTACCCTCGCATGGGGATAGGATGGAAGGGCGTTTTTGCTGACTCTTGGGAGAAAGGAAAAATGACAGACCGCAGTTCCTATCTTTAAAATGCTGACTTTTGTAGGATAGGTAGGACAGGTCGGAGTCAATGAGCCCAAAATGCTGACTTTTGTGAATGCAGACTAAGCAGCCCTTGATGCACGTGCATCCGTTCCATATTGCTATGTCTCTGAATTTTTCTTGAAAAGTTTGCAATATTGAATGAGCATCTCAGCAATGTCTACCAATCCTCTAAAGTTGAATTAATTAAAATTAATATGAAAAGTTGAATAAGTTAAATAAACTAATTATATATATATATATATGCATAGTTAATTAAAAGTGGAATCAAATCAAAGTGTACAGTAGTGACGATAATCCAATCCATTCACCCCTGACTATTCGACAGTATCGATTTTTCAACTAGGGGTAGAGGTATTGATTGGTATCGATTGCTGAGATATTGATCGATAATCAATACCTTTTTTTAAATTTAATAAAAAGATACCTTAAGTAATGTTCAGAATTTTATCTAAATGAATTGCGAATATTTATTAACAATTTGCATTGTTAATCAACAATTTACAGGCACATTTGGGACTCGCACGTATCCGGATGGTATAAAAGCTAGGAGGTTGCAGTAGTCGTTAGGCGGGGAGGGAGGACGACACGCACCACTGCTCATCTGCACTACCACTTGGTATAGCCCGCTTTCTTTGCATTGGCGACTCTACTGTGCCTACTTAGAATCTCTCTTTCTGCGCACTATCCTCTCAGTCTTTGTATGCACTAGTAAGATCGATGGCCTTCGTAAATGAGAACTATTCGAAGTCTACTACAACCATTCCACCCATGCGCAAAAAGTTCTCATCATTAGGTCATCAGTGACCTGTAAACCCGCAACCTACATGAAAAGAGCTCAGTTTCTGCCAGGAAGAAAAAATTAAGAACATGGAGATTACTTGTAAATATCGGTTGACTGACAATGCGGGCATTTCGCACGAGGTGTGTCGCACATTTTTCCTCAAGCTTTACCAAATCTCTTCTTCGACATTGTACAAACGATTGGAACACGTCGCTAAAAAATCAAGTGCTGCTGAGAAAAGAGGTCGTGCACTCTGAAAATGGAAGACAAGCGATGAAGAAAAAGATTTCCTGCGAGCCTTCATCAATTCCCTCCCAACCTATGAGTCACATTATGGCCGATCTTCCTCACCAAAGAAGTATTTTAAGCAAGGACTCAATGGGCAGAAAATTTACGACGAATACGTACGTAAATGGAAAGAAAAAGAGCAGAAAACGAATCAGGAAAATTCAAGGTCACCGCTAGGGACACAGCCTAAAACCGAACATGCGCCGAAGCAAACAAAAAATCCAAAGCCTGTATCAGAAAATTTTTCGGCAAATCTTCAATGGTGAATTCAATTTGGCCTTCAAAAAACGTCATACCGATACGTGCAAGACTTGCGATGCGTTTGATGCTATGTTGAAGAACACAAAATTAATTCAAGACGAAAGGTTGAAGATCGAAGAGGACCAACGAAACCACCGTCAACTTGCTCAAAACATCAAAGGAGAATTTGATGAATATGTTGAGAGAGCAAAAGTTGAGGATGATGTCGTCGCACTCACTTTTGACCTAGAGAAAGCATTGGAAACTCCGACTATGCCAACGGATACAGCGTTCTACAAACGCCAACTTTGGACGTACAATTTGTGCATATTCAATGAAACTGATGAAGAAGGTACGGTATTTTGTGTAATGAAGGGTCAAATGAGTTACATTTGACCCATTTGTTGTAAACAATGTTAAGTATGTTAGATCACGAAGTGACACTCCTGTGATGTGTGACGTCTATTGTAACCGCCTGACTTTAGGCTATGTTAACTTTTGACCCTAATTAGTTTAATTAACTCATAATTAGAGTCGAATATAATAATATAAGGGGCTCATATGGAGAAAGAATAAGATTCTCTTTTATAATGAACGATTTTTATTTCTTAATCCTGATCTAACCTATTTGTACACTCAGTTTCTAGACCCTAATCTAAATTCGATAGAATATTCAAAAACAAAGTAATAAAAGGTTTTATTTTATAAGTAGAAATTCCAATAAACGTTTAATTCAACTTTTCACACATTAACAATGGAGCTGCACTTCGGGCAAGCTTAATTCTATAATCCTATTTCGTATTAATTTTATACGCACAATGAGTATTCAATACAATAGTTTTTACAATGCGAATTTTTCGCTTTCAATCCTCCGTACTTTCGTGATAACTAAAGCTGCACTTCGGGCAAGCTAAGTTAATCAATCAACTATATATCAGAAAAATAGAAACCTATATTGAGGTAAGATAAATCAATTATATTTTTGGTGCGACTTTAACGCTTTTTCTTATACTCTTTTCAAAGATATTCAAAATACAAGGTAAGGATTTCCTTCCTTTGTGATTTTAGGGACTCCTTAGAAACTCTCAATTATTTCCCAGAAATTGGGTTTATATTTTACTTCTAGCTTCAGTCTTATTTCTCTCTAAGGAGGCCTTTCTCAGAGCAAGGAATCCCTTAATGGATATTTACTCTATGGCTACCACAAGTCTAATTATACTTTTATTTGAATGTCATATAAATTGCACATAGGCATAAAGGAAACAATTAACAGATAGAATCCTCAATGTAACCTGTCGATCGGGTGTTGGGACTTAATCCCCTAGGTTGCCACTGTGGCACGTTCGCACGAAAACGGGCTGTACCGAGGAAGCCTCGAGTTCAGGTAGGCGCCGTTGCGCAAGGATGGGAGCTAGGTAGACTTCCAAAAGCTGACTCTATTTTTAAAGAGGCTCGAAATATTAATACCCGGTTAATGGGTCTTCAAAGATTTAAGAACGCAGTGTCCTTTTCCAAAATAGAGAGAGAGATATTTTGGGTACTCTCGTACTTTTGTGAACAATCGACTTCGTAGCCAGATAGCGGAGTAGACTCCCCTTTCTCCCTATAGTCGGCTTGGACACAAATGAACGGTCGTAAATTATTGTCTTTAGTTATTCTGACAACTTGCCACGGTAGACCCCGACAAATTCTCGTCAAGGTAAAGAGAATGATTTATTTTTAAAATACCTTTCTACAAGCCAAGGCTTTTGCCTGTATAATAAATTGATGGATTTAAAATGGCACTCTAGCCGAATTTTATCTCAGAAATTTATTCAGTGGAACTATGCCACAAAAAGTCTCTATAATTTGGGTGGAACTTAGCCACAAAAAGTCTCTATGATTTGGGTGAAACTCAGCCACAAAAACTCTCTATAATTCGGGTGGAACTCAGCCACAAAAAGTCTCTATAATTTGGGTGGAACTTAGCCACAAAAAGTCTCTATAATTTGGGTGGAACTTAGCCACAAAAAGTCTCTATAATTTGGGTGAAACTCAGCCACAAAAAGTCTCAATTTTAATATTCGCTCAAAGAAGTTTGAAGAAAATTCTCAAATCCTAGAACAAATTCGTAGATCGCTACTGAGACTAAGTTATCTATCCGAGCAGTTTGAAGAGATTGATCGCTCCAAACTCCCCCAAGAAGAACTTAGCCCTTTTTGGAATAAGTACTGACGGCTAAGTCTTTTGGACTTAGGAGCCAGTCGCTTATCCACACTGGATGAATTGGGAGACAAGAAATGGGAATTGATTCCCAAGCCTTCTCTCTTGTGTTCACCCTTGCGACCTGCGCCTTTCAGCTACAGGATCAAGAATGCCGTTTTTCGGCTGTGGAGCTCTTTATATTTTCGCCCCCGTTCATCCTCCCACGCTCACGCAACTAAGTCAGAGTGGGAGTTTTCCGCGTCTGCGCCTCTCTCTCTCTCTCCTGAGTGATGCAACTTTTCAGAGGCATCACGCAGGAGTTAGCTTTTTGCCTATTTTTAGGCTGCCCCTGTAACTCGCAGGTTACACTATATGAATAATATGTGACATATCCTGGTGATTCCCATGCAACATATGGGAGATATCTTTGTGATATAAATTTATTTTTTTATGTTCCACAGATATCACGTAAACGGCACATATAAGTCGCCACGTGATGTCACGTGTTAATCACACAGATATCACGTACATGTCACATGACTGTCACTCCGTGACTTCACATAGTTCTCTTTGATCTGAACGTTGTTGCTCACAATCGAGTCACGTGTGACTAATTTTTCACAAACGCGTGATGTCAATGTCACATCCCTGTAATTTTCATGGTCCACTGGGATATTTAAACAACGTTTTTTTCACCTCACATATATGTCTGGTCCGAAAATGTCGCTTCTCGTGGAGGTCAAGAAGTTTGATCGTGTATTTTGAAACACCTCGAAATCAACCTACCAGAGAACGTGAAACACATCATTCTGTACTCTGACTCGTGCCGTGGTCAAACCAGGAATATAAAAATGACCCTTTTGCTGAAACATTTCTGACCCGATGAGTGGATCAAAATGATACGAGATGCGAAACAAAAATAAACAAAATTCATCGTATCAAAGATGGAAATGGAAGATTTCATTTCCATTCAAGAACTGATCAAACTCGTCACGAATCGGAAAAAAGATGTCAACAAAGAAAAAGTTAATTGGTTGACAATTCCATGGATGGACGCCTTAGGGAGACCCATTACCAGTGGAAAATTCAATAATTTGATGGCATTAATTCAATTCATCTATCGACAATATCAATCGGTCTACAGTAATTTGCAGCATGACCCTGGGGTAGAAAATTGTGGTCTGATGAGCGGAGAGTGCGATATTGAATAGAATGATGTGTATGAGATTTCAAATTCGATTCACTAACTGCAAAATTCAAATAAACGATAAAAATATCCACATTTTCCTTTGTTGTAATATTTCTCTCAGGTTGAGTTTCTTTTATGCAATGTTTCTTTTGTGATCAGTTTCTTTTAGGTTAAGATTATTTTGGGTTACATTTTTTTAAGTTAGGATTCTTTTAGGTTAAGATTATTTTGGGTTATATTTTTTCAAGTTAGGATTCTTTTTGGTTAGGGGTTTCTTTGGGTTAAGTTACTCTTTGGTGGGACATCCCGCGGGTTAGGATTTTTTGGGCGAGGCTTCGTCCAGGTTAAATTTCTTTTGGATGAGATTATGTATGGGTTAAGTATCTTTCGAGATTGACTACTTTTGGGCCAGGTTTCTTCTTCGTTAGGTAACGTTAGAGTTAGGTTTCTTTTGGGTGGGATTTCTTCTGCATTAAGTATTTTTTAAGTAGGTTAGGTTATTCGAAAACTCTTGAACTTATAAAATTACTTCCTACAACTTCGACTCACTTTCTCAAACTTTACGGAAAGCCACGTCATGCAACGAAACTTTCTGTAACTTGGATCTGTAAGGGATGTAATAGTATATTATGTAACACTGGCAGGGTATTTTGCCGTCCAAGAACGTTAGAAAGCCGAGGCGGATTTTTGGGCCTTTGGCCCAAATATCCTTTCTGAGGCTTTCAAAAAGTCCGAGGACGGCGAAATACGTCGCTAGTAGTGCATGCGATACTTTTCATGCCAACGATGTTACATTTTTGCCGCCCGCGGACAAGAAAAAAGTTTTTATCGTTCTCGGACGGCAAAATATACCACCGGCGGTACACAACATCCAATCATTATAACGGGCCGTACTTGGATTACGTAACGGATTATAGGCCCACTTTGAGACTTCCCCTTCCTCCTGTAACAAACTGTAACAAAATATTTCAACTTCCCCCTCCCCACTCTTTCTGTACGTAATTTTTAGTTTCCAAATATATTTTACTAGTTTTTGCTAGTAGAATTAGGCAGGGTGTCCGGGAACCTAATTTTCAAAATTCCCTTATTTTTCCTTGTTTAATTTTTCATTTTCCTTGATCATTAACATTCAAATACTAGCATTTTAATCTTGAAATACTTTTCACATAGAATCTCTTATAAACGAAATAAGACAGTATTTCTGATTAAAATTTAGAATGATCAAATTCATTAATTCATCTTAAACAAAAAATTGTATTTTCTACAATGGCTTTTTAACAAAATACTTGAATTTTCCACAAACTATTAAATTTTTAACATAATAGTTGAATTTTCGCCCTAAAAATATAAATTCCCAACAAAAAGTGCCAATGTTTATATTTCAATCAATAAACATGAAATCTATACAAAAATAGTTTTTTAAAACCAAAAAGACGAATTTACAACAAATGAAGATTTTTCACTAAAGAAAGAAATTTTTTTGTTGAACCTTCAAGCCAAACGACGAATTTTCTCTATCAAAATTGAATTTACAAACAAAAAATATGACTTCAGCAAAAAATTATTTTTGCACGAAACTGATGCATTTTTACCCCACAAAAATAAAATTTAAAACCAAGAAAATAATATTTTTTTAAACAAAAAAAAAAGAGAATTTTCAATTGAAAAAGATCAATATTAAAAAAAATGGAAAAGTTAAATTTTCAGTTAAAAAAAAAAAGTGTTTAAAAAAAAAAGAAGACCTTTCCACTGAACAGTTAAATTTTTAGCCAAAGACATAAGCCTTCAATCGAAAAAATAAATTTTTAACAATTTAGTTTAACTTTCACACAAGCAGTGGAATTTTCAAATCAAAAAGATTAATTTTCAACAAAATAGTTGAACTTTCAACCAAAGAGATGAATTTTCAACCAGAAATGTAACTCTGCAAAAAAATGATTTCTTAATAAAGTGATCCAATCAAATCTTTCAAATAAAACAGTTGAATACTCTAGCAAAAAAGGAGATTTCTAACCAAAAAGTTGCATTTTCATAAAAACTAAAAGAAATTCCTACCAAACCGAATGAATTCATAAATAAAATAAAAAATTCAAAGAATAGTTCAAATTTCTGTTGAAAAATATTTTTGTTGACTTTTCACGATCAATATATGAATGACTGACCAAGAAATAAGTTTCTACGAAAAAAATTGAATCTGCAATCCAAAAAGACGAATTTTTACCTAAAAACGATGAATTTCAAACAAAGTTGTTGAATTCTCTACCCAATAGTTGCATTTTTATCCAAAAAAGATGAAATTTCTCTTAAAACAGATGACATTTCATTTAAAAAGAAAAGAAATTTTTTAAAAATGGTTGAATTTTCATCCATAAAAGGTTCCTGTTGACTCTTCAAGATCAAAATATGAATTTTTTAACAAAAAGTAAGCTGCTACGAAGGAAATTGCAATTTTCATACAAAAAGACGAATTCTTTCAAACAAAAGGGATGAATTTTTAACGAAATAGTTGAATTCTCTACCAAGTACACTGTTATAAATTTCCTGAAATTTCAGTCAGTTTTCAATTACTTATGTCACTGAAATTCCATAAATTTGACTTCGAAAATTAATTTGAGACCACATTCATTAATTTTCAGTGAACCGAAACTTAATTCTGAAGCTAAAGTTATTGAGATTTCATAAAATAGACTCTGAAACATGGTTCAATTGCTTGTACATAAAATATTTTTGGTTTCTGAATAAGTTTTACTGTGGGTTACGTAAATTTCATAAAGATGCATTGAAAATGGAGTAATATTTTTTATTAAATTCAATAAACCTAAATGAAAATATGTAAAAAATTCAAAAATAATTCATGAAATCAAATTTAGAAGTTTTTTTATGGGATATACATTGAATATCCATACGATATTCATGGACATTTACAAAAAATTCAATGCAATACCTCTTAAAATAGTTTCAAAACTTACATTGAAATTTCAATACGGCCATTTAAATTTCAGTGTTGCATGAAATTTAAATTTAAATTTTTTCACTAACCGTAGTGTAAAAAGCTTTACTGACATTTTTATTAAATTTCATAAACTTCCAACAGTGTAGTAGAATTTTCATCCAAGAAAGATGAAATTTTGTAAAAACATGAATTTTTAATAAAAAAAGGACAACTTTTTTTTAAAGTTGAACTTTCATCCAGAAAAGCTTTCATTTCATTTCTTAACACCAAAATATGAATTTGAAACAAAAAGTTAATTTTCTACGAAATAGTTAAATTTTCAACAGAACAGTAGAATTTCCAAACAAAAGTATTACTTTTTTAACAAGATAGTTTTATTTTCAACCAAACAGTTGCATTGTTATCCAAGAAAAATTAAGTTTCTCTTAAAATAGATGAATTTTTAATGTGAACAAAATTCAAAAAAATAGTTGAATTTTCATCCAGAAAACATTTCAGTTCTCGTTTCAACACCAAAATATGATAATTCAACCAAAAAGTGGAATTTTCACAAAATAGTTAAAAATTCAACAAAAAAGCAGAATTTTCAACCAAGGAGTATGACTTTTCAACAAAATTGTTGAATCTTAAACCAAGCTGTTGCATTTGCATCCAAGAAAGAGGTAATTTCTGCTACAGCAGGTGAATTTTGAAATCAGAAAGACGAATTCACAAAAAAGAGTTAAATTTTCAACTGGACAGTTGCATTTTTATTCAAGAATGATGAAATATTTCTTTTAAAACAGATAAATTTCAAAAACAACTTCAAAAAATAGTTAAATTTTCATCCAAAGAAAATTCCAGTTCACTTTCCAACACCAAAATAAGAATGGTAAACTATACGTTAATTTTCTGCTAAATAGTCGAATTTTTAAATCAAAAAGACAAATTTTCAAAAAAGAGTTCAATTTTCATCCGAAAGGATTTCAATAGATTTTTCAACAGAAAAATACATATTTTAAACAAAAAGTGAATGTTTTAGAAAATAGTTACATTTTTAACAAAACAGTTGCATTTTTGTCCAAGAAAGATGCAATATTTCTACTAAAAGAAGATGAACTTCTAAATTGAAAAGAAAAATCTGCAGAAAAAATATTTTTCTTTCAAAAAATATTTCAGTTGACTTATAAACAACAAAATATAAATTTCAAACAAAAGTTTAATATTATACAAAAAGAGTTGGATTCTTAACCAAAAAAGACGAATCTTTAACAAAACAGTTGAATTTCAGAAAAAAATGACTTTTTCCAAAGAAAATTGTGGAGTTTTCAACCAAATAATGAAATTTTAACCAAAAAAGACCAATCTTTAACAAAACAGTTGAATTTGCGGAAAAATGATTTTTTTCAAAGAAAATTTGTTGAGTTTTCAACCAAATAATAAAATTTATAACTAAAAATATAATCTTCAGGAGAAAGTTTTTGGGAATTTGTGAAAATTACGTACACAGAAAACAAAAATCCATTCACTTGCTATGAATAGGTTTCGAAGTCGTTTGAATAGCGTTTCTGTCACTGGAATTCCAGATTGCCGCCGATTGGCTTTTAATAGAATCTTACTCGTTATTATTTTTTTGACAGACTTATAAGCTACAAAAGTCTTCACATTCTCTAGAACTGAAAAAGCAAAATGAATCTAGTAGCCTTGCTTATGATTTTTCTTAATCTATCAATAATTTACAAATTTTAAAAATCCTATGAAGTATGGCAGCCTAACCTGTAAAAAATCTGTCTCACTCAAAAAGAGGTAAACCGATTCAATATGACTTTGCTTGAAATGGACATTGTAGTACATTGCAGATTCAAAACCATTCGAGAAACTAACCGATTCACATAGTCGTAAACCAATTCAGTTTTGAAAATCTCAATCTGCAAATGACAGATACGCAATTCACGGAGTCGCCTTTTCAATGGGTTCTTTTTTCCTGGGTACATGAGTGTATGATACATATTTTAAGATACTGAAGGTTTTATCAAGTTTTTATATAATAGGAATGTTGATTAATTTAATAAACTAAAAATAATTATTTATTATCATTTTAAATTTACAATATTTAACCCTCAAACGGCACACTAGTGCGAATTCGCACCAGCAAAAATTTCAAAGCGCTGATATTTTTTCTAAAACTATTTTCAAGGTCTCTCACCGCTACGTTAAATATGTCCACACACCCACAAATACATGACGCGTAAACAGATAGTCATCCGCCTGCGAGCAGCCGAGTGAGACACTGTAAAAGTTTCAAGTGGTGCAAATTCGCACTAGTGTGCCGTTAGAAGGTGCCAAGTCGTGTTTTATGAAAAATTGTAAAACGTTGTTTCTGTGCCTGAAACAAGATCTTTCATAAAAAGGTAAGTTAATTTGTTCATAAATATGTCTATAAACAAAAAGAAAGATTATAAGCAATAATAAATAACATTTCATGAACCAGTGAAAATATTCCATGAAAAGCACAACGTTTACAATTACTCGCTATTGTTAGACTTTAAATTGATATGATGATATTTTTTCAACAATTTTTTTTTTTACTTTAAGAATGGCGGAGTAAGGACGTCGTTACAGTATGGGAAGTTCTAGGACTGTTCTGCAGGCACTAGCAGAAGAGTCTGAAGACGATGTGCGTCGATCACAGAGCTTCTGTCTGCGTTGACTGCATTGGTCTTAACGAATAATGTTCAATGATGATTGTCATAAGAGTAATAGTTTCACAATATAATAATGTTAATTTTTTCTAAAAATAGGTAGTAAAACTTTGTTCTCTTCTCTAAATATTCTATGTACTTTTACTCTTTCCTAACAACCCCTCACATCGCACATCACCGCCCTGACACACTTCACCGATCAATCTTTTTACCAATCAGTCACATGGAGAGCTTCCCAAAGTTATAATAAAATGAATTATTTCAAACTTTGACACAAAAAATACTATTTATGCAATAATATGCTTGTATACTACAAAAATAACAATGTGTGCTGTCCTGCACTCGTGATATACTTCATACGAAAATACCGAAAATCTGACACATCTGGAAAAATACTTAATCTAATTTTATCAGATTGGCATATTTTTTTCATGAAAGAACATGTATTTAAATAAAGAATCGCGTTAGTTACGTTTCAATACCTTTAATTTTGAAAAAATTATGTTTTTTTGTTGAAAATGTCTATTTTTCAAGAAAGCCTTTTTTTAATAACAATTTTGTGATGAGGTGATATAATTTTCAATAAATTTAAGTTGCCCCAACGGATTGGGAGAGAAATTTTACCCCAAAATCATATATTTATACGCAGATTTTGGAAATTATTTTCATATTAAAATGTTCAGCTGAAATCACAAAATCCCAATTCGCACTAGTGTGCCGTTTACGTATGCTGGGTTGAAGTGTGCCGTTTGAGGGTTAAAATCGATTGAAAAATGAAATCACTTGAACGTGATAGATATTATTAACCTTATCTTAAAATCCCAAATCAATATCCAATAACTTCAAACTTCATGAACCTCCAGTGTCTTATAATGTATTCCCTGTAGAATCAGATCGTCTGAAACATTCCATAAGAATTCCTGAAAGACATAACCATTATATATTTCAAGTCTTCATTACATGTATTTGAACCCTTTTCTTTTGGTGTGAATTAAAAAAAAAAATTAACCCAAACCTCCCAATAGCCAACGAAACCGAATCTTGAAGTCGGGCGAGCTCGGCTCGGCCTGAGCCACAGGTTCGTGCTCGTGCATTTTCGGCTTTACACGAGGATGGCCGACGCAACGCGTAACAGAGCCATCTCACCGACACGCTAAGTTTGCATGTATTGCTCCAAGTTGGGAACGTGGGGGGGGGGGGGGGCGAAAAACCGTTGTCTACTTTTTACTGCCAATATTCTATCACTCCTTCTTACATACGTGAAATGATATCCAATTTTTTTCAGGCACTTTTCTATAGCTGCGTTTTACTAACCTGCGAGAGATTTCCACTTTTTATTTTCAGCCGCTTAAATGTTAATGCAGATAGGGCCAACAAACAATGTGTAGAATGTTAAATTACGTTGTCATAAAAAGAGTTCCTTCGGTGGGATAAGTATCACCGGAAAAGATATTTAAAATCATACTTAGTTTTTCCAAATCACAAAATCATGAAAATAACCGCCTTTATACACTTTTTCGAATTAAAAAATACCTTATCATAAAACAAGTTTTTTCAGTGGGAAAAGTAGCTGGAAAAATATTTACCACCATACTTAGTTTTTCCACATCAAAAAATCATCTTTTAAATATCTTTTCTGGTGATACTTTTACCAATGAAAAAACTGGTTTTAAGACAAAGTAATTTAACACTATTTTAAATTCGAAAAAAATGTATAAAGGCGGTCATTTTGATAATTTTGTGATTTTGAAAAACGAAGGGTTGTATTAAATATCTTTTGCAGTGAGACTTTTCGCACTGAAAGAATTTTTTTTATGACAAGGTAATTTAACACTATTTTTAATTCTAAAAAAGTGTATAAAGGCGGCTATTCTGTACATTGTGTGTTGGCTCTCTCACTAATAACATTTCAGGGTGTTTTACCCTCTAAAAATTTATTATCTTTGTATTTTTTCTTCATAGTTGTTACTTCTACGCCTTTCTAAACTGATTCCGCTAGGCTAATACCAGAAAAGTAATTACCTTTTCTTCATATTTCGTTTGTTTGGACATTGGAGACTTCAGGTTACATTGCGTAACATATAATAACGTATACATATAATATTTTAAGAAATATCTGTTTCCTTCCCATTTTCGAATGCTGCTTTTATGAAATTCTAATCGTCTTTTTTGTTTGCAACATTGCGAACGCCTCAACACAAGCTGTCAGGCATGACAAACTTACTAACTGAATGTGTGATTGTTCTCAACATTGCGAACGTTTCGAGACAAGCTCTCAGGCATGACAACCATACTGCTGGTGGATTGTTTGCAACATTGCGATCGCCTCGAGACAGACTCTTAGGCGTGACAACCTCACTTACTGACTGTGTGATTGTTTGCAATATTGCAAACGCCTCGAGACATGCTCTCAGGCACGACAGACATATTGATGGTGTCTGTTTGCAACATGGCAAACGCCTCGAGACAGGCCCTCAGGCATGAAAAACTTACTCACTGATCTTGTGATTGTTCGCAACAGTGCAAACGTCTCGAAACATGCTCTCAGGCATGAAACCATATTGCTGACGGATTGGTTCCAACATTGCGAACGCTTCGAGACAGGCTCTTGGGCATGACATAATTACTCACTGACCGTGTGATTGTTCTCAACATTGCAGAGGTGTCGAGACAATCTCTCAGGCATGACAATCATACTGCGGATGAATTGTTTGTAACATTGCGAACGCCTGGAGACAGGCTCTCAGGCATGACAAACTCACTTACTGACTGTGCGATTGTTCTCAACATTGCAAACGTCTCGAGACAAGCTCTCAGGCATGACACTTATATTGCAGACGAATTGTTTGCTACATTGCGAACGCCTCGAGAAAGGCTCTCAAGCATGGTAAACTTACTTACTGACTGTGTGATTGTTCTAAATATTGCGAACGTCTCAAGACAAGCTCTCAGGCATACCAACCATATTGCTGATGGATTGTTTTCAATACTGCGAACGCCTCCAGACAGGCTCTTAGGCAAGAACTGATCGGCAGAATACTTGATTAATTTCATAATCTAATCTTTAAACTAAATTAAATAAATTAATAGAGTCGACCACAAAATATGTATTAAATTAGGTACGAGATTAATGCGTAGTGATTAACATTAGGTGGTTAAATGGTAGATCTTGTGCATGTTAAGGTAGAAATAAAGAGAGAAAAACTATCTGTAAAAGGAATAATTTGCAAAAGTTAATGAAAACAAAAGAAAATTCGGAGATGAAATGTTCAATAACTAAATATGAGAGTTTACCAGTGAGTAATTTTAAGAGTTGGGTTAGGAATATTGTACAAACATTTGAAAAAGAGATTCCTGAAATTATACAGGGAAGGTGCATTTCTAATATCATATGGTACTTTATTCCATAGTCGGGCACCCCTCACTATAAATGATGTTTGAAGCTGACACGTTCTGTGAAAAGGAATCTTAAGGATTTTGTGTCTTTAACGAAGCTTAAACTGTGCTGGAAAGTATCTGTCTACAAATTGAAATAGGTTGCATAGATACTCGGGAGCTTTGTTCTGAAAATGAGTGTAGAGCAAATTACCCATTAAGAATTGTCTTCTCTTGGCGACATTAAGCAGACCAGCCTTAAGTCTGTATGGAGTTACGTGTTCGTATTTAGGCAAATTGTAGATAACACGGATACAGGCATTCAACGCACGCTGAAGCTTTAAATTTAATTCGTCGGTCAAATCATCATAAACTAAATAGCCAAAAAGTCAAAATGGGGCAATATTAGACTTTTAAACAAAAGTATCCGAGTGGAGGTTGGTCGAAAGTCCTTTTTCCTATAAAGTTGTTGCAGAATTCTGTATGTTTTCCTTGATATATTCTGTATGTTTTCCTTGAGATATTCTGTACCTGTTCCTTCCAGGACAAGGTACTGTGTGATTGTTCTCAACATTGCAAACGTCTCGAGACAAGATCTCAGGCATGACAAACTCACTTATGGACTGTGTGATTGTTCTCAACATTGAAAACGTCTCGAGACAAGCTCTCAGGCACCACAACCACACTACTGAGTGTGTGATTGTTTGCAACATTGCAATCGCCTCGATACATGCTCTGAGGCTGAACAGACATATTGATGGTGATTGTGTGCATCATGGAAATCGTCTCGAGGCAAACCCTCAGCCATGAAAACAATACTACTGATGGATCCCTGGGGTTGGCAGGGAATACGTCTAAGTATATTGTCAGGAGGGAGACGGGGAGAACGAGTGTAGGGATTCTAGCAGGAAGCAGGGCGTGTGAATATGAGGAGAAATTTTTGGAAGAGGGGGGAAGAAGGCTGGTTAGGGAGTGTTGGTAGGAGAAGGAGAACAGGAGAGGGGGTGGGAAGATGGAGGCTGAGAGGGAAAGGTATTTTAGAATGAATGGACTGCAGATGGATGAAGTGAGAAGGATGCACGAGGAAGGAAGGAAGATTTATGACTTGGTTAACCAAAATGGTATGAAGAGAGAGAAGACAGAGGGGGAAGAGAGAATAAAAGAGTCAAGGTTTAACGGGAACTATGTGTGGATTATGCCAAGGACAAGAGCGCAATATTTATGTGAGAAAGGAGAGAAAGCAAGTCAGGAGCTTATAGCGAGGATGAGGTGCGGGTGCATGGAGGGTTTCAATAGGTTCTGGCTCTCACGGGAGAAGAGGATGTGTGAACTGTGTGGAAAGGGGGAGGCAAGAGTGGAGCACTGGATGGAGGAGTGCGTGGAGGTAGAAAGAAGTCAGATAAGCATGGAGGTTTTGTTGCATGAAAAGGAGGAAAAAAGGCAGTAGCATGGGTGAAGGGAGTGTTGGGTAAGATGGAGATGAAGAGAAGGAAGGAGGAAGAGGAATGGAGACGGAAAGATTGTGAATAGGAGAGAAAGTAGATATAAGTAACATGTAAATATTGTAAATAGTAGATACGTAGTAGGTCTTAGAGCGAAAACAGAGGTTGGCAAGCGAGGCAATGGGAAGAAGCATTCTCAATTTTTTAAGGCCAGCAGGCTGAAAAATAAACGTTTATCTATTAACTGCTGATGGAATGTTTGCAACATTGCGAACGCCTCGGGACAGGCTGTGAGGCATGACAAATCACTAACCGACTTTGTGATAGTTCTCAACATTGCAAAAGGCTCGAGACCATCTCTCAGGCATGACAACCATACTGCTGATGAATTGTTTGCAACATTGTGAACGCCTCGAGACAGGCTCTCAGGCTTGACAAACTAACTAACTGACTGTGTGATTGATCTCAACATTGTTATTGTCTCATGACAAGCTCTCAGGCATGACAACTATATTGCAGACGGATTGATGCCTACATTGCGAACACCTCGAAACAGGCTCTTAGGCATGACAAACTTAATCACTGACCTTGTGATTGTTCTCAGCATTGCAAACGTCTCGAAAGAAGCTCTCAAGCATGACAGCTATATTGCTGATGGATTGTCTGCAACATTGCGAACGCCTCGAGATAGGCTCTCAGGCATTACAGAATTACTAACGTACGGTGTGATTGTCCTCAACATTGCGAACGTCTCCAGACATGCTCTCAGGCAGGACAACCATACTGCTGATGGATTGTTTATAACACTGCGAACCCCTCGAGATCGGCTCTCATGCGTGAAAAACTCACTTACTGACCGCATGATTGTTCTCAACATTGCAAGCGTCTCGAGACAAGCTCTGAGGCATGACAACGATATTGCTGATCGATTTTTCCCATAATTGCGAATGCCTAGACACAGGCTGTCAGGCCTGACAAACTCACCAACTTACTGCGTGATTGTTGAGACATTGCAAACGCCTCGGGACAGGCTCCGAGGCACGACAGACATATTGATGGTGATTGTTTGCAACATGCAGACGCCTCAAGACTGTCTCTCAGGCGTGAGAATCTCACTTGATGACTGTCCGATTGTTTGCAACATCGCAAACGCCTCGCAAGAGGCCCTCAGGCATGACAAACTTACTCACTGACTGTGTGACTGTTCCTAACATTACAAACGTCTCGAAAAAATCTCTCAGGCATGTCAACCATATGGCTGATGGATTGTTTGCAACACTGGGAACGCCGCGACACAGGCTATCAGGCATGACAGACATACTGATAGTGTTTGCAGCATTCCGAACGCCTCTAGTCAGGATTTCAGGCATGACAAACTGACTAACTGACTCTGTGATTGTTCTCAACGTGGTAAACTTCACAAAAAAGCTCTTGGTCATGACAACCATATTGTTGATGGATTTTTTGCATCATTTCAAATACCTTGAGACAGACTCTCAGGCATGAGAAACTTACTCACTGACCGTGTTATTGTTCTTAACATTGCTAACCTCTCGAGACAATGTCTCAGGTATGGCAACCATACTGCTGATGGATTGTTTGCAACATTGCGAATGACTAGACACAGGCTCTTAGGCGTGACAAACTCACTAACTGACTGTGTGATTGTTTGGACATTGCAAACCCCTCGAGACAGGCTCCCAGGCACGACAGACATATTGATGTTGATGTTTGCAACATGCAGATGCCTCGAGACTGGCTCTCTGGCATGAGTAACTCACTTACTTACTGTGTGATTGTTTGTAACCTCGCAAAAGCCTCGAGACAGGCGCTCAGGCATGACAAACTCACTCACTGACCGCGTGAATAATCTCAACATTGCAAACGTCTCGAGGCAAGCTCCCGGACATAAGGAACCATATAACTGACGGATTTTTTGCAACATTGCGAACACCTCGAGACAGCCTCTCAGGCATGACAAGCTTACTCACTGACTGTGTGATTGTTTTCGACATTGCTAACGTGTCGAGATAAGGTCTTAGGCATGACAGACACACTGATGGTGATTGTTTGCAACATTGCGAACGCCTCTAGGCAGGTTCTCAGGCATGACAAACTTAATGACTGACTGTGTGATTGTTCCCAACATTGTTAACGTTTCAAAACCAGCTCTTAGTCATGACAACCATATTGTTGATGGATTGTTTGCTTCATCCCGAAAGCCTCGACACAGGCTCTCAGGCGTGGCAAACTCACTTACTGACTGTGCGATTGTTTGCTACATTGCAAACGCCTGGAGGCAGGCTGTCAGGCACAACAGACATAATTATGGTGATAGTTTGCAACATGGCTAACGCCTCGATATAGACTCTCGGGCATGACAAGCCTACTCACTGACCGTGTTATTCTTCTCAACATTGCAAACGTCTACAGACAAGCTCTGAGGCATGACAACCATCTTGCTAATCGATTTTTTCCATAATTGCGAATGCCTAGACACAGGCTCTCAGGCGCGACAAACTCACTAACTGACTGTGTGAGTGTTTGGACATTGTAAACGTCTCGAGGCAGGCTCCCAGGCACAAGAGACATATTGATGGTGATTGTCTGCAACATGCAGACGCCTTGAGACTGGCTCTCAGGCATGATAAACTCACTGACTGACTGTGTGACTTTTCCAAACATCGGAAACGTCTCGTGAGAAGCTCTCAGGTATGCCAACCATCTTGCTGATGGATTGTTTGCCGCACTGCGAACGCCCCGAGACCTGCTCTCAGGCATGAGAAACCATATTGCTGACGGATTGTTTGCAACATTGCGAACAACTCGAGACAGTCTGTCGGGCGTGACAAACTCACTCACTGACTGTGTGCAGGCTGTGGTCACTAGTATAGGCAACCGCGAGGGCACATATTCTGCTCCTGTTTTGCGGGCTCATTAGATGGCTCTGTAGGTCTTTCCCCGCTACACGTCGCTGAGGGTCTACGTTTCATCTATCTCTCTTACTCCTTCGTAGTTTACCGAACGTCAACACATGTCCGAATTTACACAACCTAACCTGTGCTAACCTGTAAAGAAGTGCTTGAGAGCCGATATATAATTTGTTGTCGTCATTTTCGACCTGATTATTATCGTTGCAGTACACAGGTGGAAAAAACTAAGAGAGGGAGCAGTATTGAACAAGCAGTATTAAACAAAAAGAGAAAACTTTCATTCATAGAAATGATTAAACGTTTTAAATGAAAACTGCCGAAGATATAATCTTTGAAACTGCTCTCAAACATATGAAAAAAAAAACCAATAGAAAAACAAACAGAAATACTTAAATGATAATTCCAGTAATTATTTAAGTATTTCTATTTGTTTTTCTATTGGTTTTTTCAAGTTATTAAGTTTTTTGATTAGATTATCTACAAATAATCTGGATATATATATATATATATACATATATATATATATATCTTGATGACCTGCGGGCTCGTTTGATGGCGCCACCGTCGAATATACGCTGTCGCTTCTAAAGCATTGAGTTACCACAGCCTGACTGTATGTGACTGTTCCCATAATTACAAACGTGTCGAGAAAAGCTCTCAGGCATATCAACCTTATGGCTGATGGATTGTTTGCAACACTGCGAAGTCCTCGAGACAGGCTCTCAGGCATTACAAACTTACTTACTGACTGTGTTATTGTTCTCAACATTGCTAACCTCTCGAGACAATGTCTCAGGCATGACAACCATAATGCTGATGGATTGTGTGCAACATTGCGAATACTTCGAGACAGGCTCTCAGGCACGTCGATCTCACTAGCTGACTGTGTGATTGTTAGCAACATTGCGGAAACCTCGAGACAGGCTCTCAGGCGTGACAAACTCACTCACTGACCTTGTGATTGTTCTCAACATTGCGAACACCATGAGGCACGCTGTCAGGCGTGAGAAACTCAATTAGGCATATCAACGCATATCAACGCTCTCAGGCATATCAACCATATTGCTGATCGATTGTTTGCAACACACAGTTGTTGTTCGAAACATTGCAAACGTCTCGCGACAAGCTCTCAGGTATGACAACTATGTTGCTGATGGATTGTTTGCAGCACTCCGAACGCCTCGAGACCAGATCTCAGGCATGAGAAACCATATTGCTGACGGATTGTTTGCAACATTGCGAATACCCCGAGACACTCTGTCGGGCGTGACAAACTCACTCACTGACTGTGTGACTGTTCCCATCATTACAAACGTGTCGAGAAAAGCTCTCAGGCATATAAACCTTATGGCTGATGGATTGTTTGCAACACTGCGAAGTCCTCAAGACAGGCTCTCAGGCAATACAAACTTACTTACTGACCATGTGATTGTCCTCAACGTTGTAAACGCCTCGAGACAGACTCTCAGGCATGAGAACCATATTGTTGATGGATTGTTTGCATAATTGCGAATGCCTCGAGAGAGGCTTTCAGGCGTGACAAGCTCACTTACTGACTGTGTGACTGCTCCCATCATTACAAACGTGTCGAGAAAAGCTCTCAGGCATATCAACCTCATGGCTTATGGATTGTTTTCAACACTGCGAAGTCCTCGAGACAGGCTTATAATGATTGCGAATGCCTCGAGAGAGGCTTTCAGGCGTGACAAGCTCACTTACTGACTGCAGTTGTTTGCAACGTTGCAAGCGCCTCGAGAAAGGCTCTCAGGAACGACAGACATACTGATAGTGATTGTTTGCAACATTGCGAACGCCCTGGGACAGTCTCTCATGCATGACATATTAACTAACTGCGTGATTGTTCTCAACATCGCAAACGTCTCGAGAGAAGCTGTCAAGCATGACAACCATATTGCTGATGGACTGATTCCAACATTGTGAATGCCTCGAGACAGGCTCTCAGGCATGACAAACTCACTTACAGATTGTGTGATTGTTTGCAACATTGCCAACGCCTCGAGACAGGCTCTCAGGCACGACCGACATACTGATGGTAATTGTTTGCAACATTGCGAACGCCTCAAGACTGGCTGTCAGGCATGTAAGAACTTAGTAACTGACTGTGTGACTCTTCCAAACATTACAAACGTCTCCAGAAAAGCTCTCAGGCATATCAATCATATGGCTGATGGATTGTTTGCAACACTGCGGAGGCCTCGACAAAGGCTCTCAGGCGTGAGAAACTCACTTGCTGACTGTGCGATTGTTTTCAACATTGCAAGCGCCTCGAGACAGGCTCTGGGGTACGATAGACATACTGATGGCGATTGGTCACAACATTGCGAACGCCTCGAGACAGGCCCTCAGGCATGACAAACTTATTGACTGACTGTGTGATAGTTCTCAACATTGTAAACTTCTCGAGACAAGCTCTCAGGCATGACAACCATATTGCTGCTGGATTGTTTGCAGCAATGCGAATGCCTCGGGACAGGCTCTCCGGCGTGACAAACTAACTTACTGACTGTTTGATTGTTTGCAGCATTGCAAACACCTCAAAACAGGCCCTCAGGCATGAAAAACTTACCAACTGGCTGTATGATTGTTCTTAATAGTGTAAACCTCTCGAGGCACGCTCTCAGGCATGATAACCTTATTGCTGATGGATTGTTCGCAACATTGCGAATGCCTCGAGACAGGCTGTCAGGCATGACAAACTTACTGACTGTGTGATCGTTCTCAACATTTTAAACGTCTCAAAACGAGCTCTTAGGCATGACAACCATATTACTCATGGATTGTATGCAACATTGCGATCGCCCTGGGACAGTCTCTCCTGCATGACACATTAACTAACTGTGTGATTTTTCTCAACATCTCAACATCTCGAGAGAAGCTCTCAGGCGTATCAACCATATTGCTGATGGATTGTTTGCAACACTGCGAACGCTTCCAGAAAGGGTCTCGGGCATCACAAACTTATTCACTGACCGTGTGATTGTTCTCAACAGAGCAAACGCCTCGAGACAGGCTCTTAGGCACGACAGACATACTGATGGTAATTGTTTGCAACATTTCGAACGCCTCTAGACAGGCTCTCAGGCATAACAAACTTACTAACTGTCTTCATGATTGTTCTCAACATTGTAAACGTCTCAAAACAAGCTCTTAGGCATGACAAACTCATTTACTGACTGTGCGATTGTTTGCAACATTGCGAACGCCTCGAGACAGGCTGTCAGGCATGACGAACTTACTGACTGACTGTGTGCTTTTTCTCAACATTGGAAACGTCTCGAGACATGCTCTCAGGCATGACAGACATACTGATGGTGATTTTTTGCAACATTGCGAACGCCTCTAGACAGGCTCTCAGGAATGACAAACTTATTAACTGACCTTGTGATTGTTCTCAATACTGCAAACGTCTCAAAACAAGCTGTTAGGCATGACAACCATATTTATGATGGATTGTTTGCAACATTGCCAACGCCTCGAGATAGGCGCTCAGGTTTGGGATATAATTTTTTGCAACGCAAAATGTAATACGTCATTGAAAATAACTTGGAACTTGTTTACCAAAATGCTTTTTAGGAATTGCGCAGTATAATTTAATGACGTCATCAAGAATGTTCTCTAATAGTAATATGTTTACCTCTCTGAGTTACAGATGTTTTTAGTTGAATATGTTATCTATAAGGAAGCCATAAATCAAATTTATATAGGGAAAACAGGATGTGATGCAAAGCCATCCATATAAAATTTCAGGTGTACATCTACATCTTTTTCCGTCTTAAATAAATATTTTCTCTGTAAGGAAGCAATAAATCACCCTTGTTTTTCTTGCAGTAACTATATGACGCAGTAGAAATTGACAGGACAAAGCCAAATATAACTTCGAAAGTATTTACGCGAAAAATTCTTAAGCAAGAAAAAATCTTGAAACTTTAAATTTTCAAAGCTTTTTCAGGTTTTAATCGTGTGCGAAACTATGGATGTTGCCGATGTTTCGTGATTTGCAGTTCACTTCTGCAGTGCTAACCCTAGACTGAAGTTTCAGGTCATGTTGTACTTATATATGTGCTCTCGACGATGCCTGTGATTGGGCAGAGCGCCACATGGTGGGGTCTGTTCGAACTTGATTGGCCAATCAAGTCTTTTATTGAAAACTCGGGAGGACGGAAAGCCAAATCGGATTGGTATTATATCCGTTATCCCTGTTGATGTTATTAGGGTGTTTTAAGATTTCGATGGCTTCTCTATGTTTTCTTGGAAAAATATTGTACTTTTTTGCGACGATGATTGTTTTGTCAAATAAGATGCCGTGTCCTGTTTCGATATGATGCTCAGCTAGTGCTGATTGCGTGAAATATTCGAGCCTGACTTTACTCTCATGCTCCTTTACACGTTGGCTCACAGCCCTCCCGGTTTCTCCAATATAGACTTTGCCACAAGAAAGAGGGATTTTATGTACTTCTAAATCACTAAAAGGTGCCTTTTTATCTCTAGGAATGTTTAGAGGTTGTCCTATTTTCGCAGGTGGCTTAAATATAGTTTGTATGTTGTGTTTTTTGAGAATTCTTCCTATTTGTTTTGTAATACATTGAATGTAGGGTAGGATGGTGGTCGTTTTTCTCTCTCTTTCATTAGTAGGTTGTATTGACCTTTTTTTCGAGTGTATATTCTTATTGCTTTATTATCAATAAGTCAAAAAGTTGTGCGCGCACCACAATCCAGTGTTGTTCCTAATGGTGTCTAGCCATGTCTATTCATGTCAAGTACATAGCAGTGATATGTAGTTCATAAGTTAGATTTATTATTATTTATGTGAATATTGGTGATATATTTGCTAATTTGGTGATAATAGACTTCATACGGGAAGTTTTTATTATAATAACTAGGTATCTATAGTGTATAGATTTTATTGATAGTGAAAAGTAAACAATATCGTCAACGATAATTTTTAATGTGAACGGAAAATTTGTTTGTGGGCAGAATAGTATAAAAAAGACAGAATAGTCAACTTTCGTTGAAGTATGTAAATCGAACCGATAACCTTGCGAAGTTGTTTAAAGTGGGGTCATGTTTCACATCATTTCAAGCAGGTTAAACCTTTTTTTTTGTTGCAATTTTTCCTATTTTTATAACATAATGTGTATAACCTAATGTTATATAAAGAATTGTGAAGTTTTAAATATTCGTATTATATATGGGGCATAATTTCTGAAGTGTACCCACCTCAAAAATGAAAGTTGTCCGATCGGGCTAAAAATTGGCCTAATTGTAGTCCTATGAGATAGTACTCCTCACACCAAAAATTAATTTATTTTGATGATTATTTATCAAAGTGGAGGGGGTACAATTTATAGGGTTTTCAAGCAAAGCCTTACTTTCAAACGTTTGTAACTTTTGTCCTGTTGCCTGAAACAAAATTTCACCTCCAGTATTTTCGATAGATTTTTTCACAAACTTTCTGGTTGTGATAAAGATTTTCAAAAAAAGTCAAAATTTGACCCGAATTTTCGAAAATCAAAAATAAATTTGACTTTTTTCAAATTGCGGCACCTTTTTTTTCTTCAAAATAGTTTTAAAAGAAAGCTGAGATTTTTTCCTATGAGACCTCCAATTTTCAGAGTGGCAAATTAATTCGTTTTTGAGTAATAGAACGATTCGTAAACAAGATGCCGTGATAGGGTGAGTGGCGCGCGATTTCCCCTAGTGCGCTCACGCCGAGGATCTTTGTGCAACGCTTTAGTGTCAGTTTTTTAACTTAAGTAATATTATATGCTACTAGAATAACTGATCTCTGCATTGCCAGGATGAATTAACAAGGCCTGCATTACGGGCAGTGTAAAATTGATTGGGAATATGCTTTATAAATTATAAGTGAGAATATACATCTTTTGAATTTACCCGCGCATTTTTCACTTTCTACTACTGCCACTAGATGGCTGTCATCCAGTAGATGGTTGTGATTCTCACAAGAGAAGATAATTTTTAACAGTATAAGATACTTGAATTTAATATTCGTATTTTACTCGCAGATTTTATCTGAAATTGAGTTTATCAAAGCAGGTTTGTACTCAAATTTATTTTATTCTTTTTTTCCCCATTCTTATTCTCCATTATCTATTATTCCTAAAATTGTATTTCTGGAAATATCGTCTTTGGTTATTCTTATCTAAGATTCTCTTCGAATTTGAAAAAAATACTTTTTGCACGATGCCCTCTGAAAAAGTGATTAAAATTTGGAAGAGTAGATGTATTAATCCTTTTCAAAAAGTGCGGCATAAATCAACTAAGCTTAAACTCCGTTGTGTTTCCCAGGACTTGCGTTCGAAATTCCCTACATTACCAGAAGGAGCTCCAATTTGCAGTTCATGTAGATACCAACTCATCAACTCAACGGGAATATCATCCTTGAACT
This sequence comes from Andricus quercusramuli, assembly GCA_932178445.1. Lineage (NCBI taxonomy): Eukaryota > Metazoa > Arthropoda > Insecta > Hymenoptera > Cynipidae > Andricus > Andricus quercusramuli. The sequence continues at coordinate 62,996 of CAKNXH010062298.1, forward strand.
CTGGAAATGTTGCAGAGCCTTCTGGTAGAGATCAGGTAGATACTGAGGACCATGGAATGATTTCTGACGATGATGAAGATCAGCTCTATGACAGCGAAGAAGATTTAGATGTCTTAGACACCAAGTTGCAGTGTGAAAACAAATATCATGAAGCTGGTGTTGAAGTACTTGGTCAAATCATCGAAAAATTCAATGCCTCTAAAGATCTTGAAGAACAATTTCAACTTCTTTCGCTTGCCCCAAAATCTTGGGGACGAAGAAAATTTATGCAGGTGTTCAATACATCAGAGCGAAAAGCAAGGAACGTCAAAAAATTAGTTGCGGAGTATGGAATTCTGACGCTTCCGAATCCAAAAAGAGGAAGAGCATTGACACCTGAAACTGAAACTATAGTAAAAACATTTTATGAACGCGATGACATAAGTCGAATGATGCCAGAGATGAAAGACTTTATGTCGATCAAGAATGATGATGGAACTCGTTCACATGTTCAGAAAAGGTTACTACTGTGTAACCTCAACGAGTTATATGCTCAATTCACGTCAGAACACGTAGGCCTGAAGATCAGTATTTCGAAATTCACAAAACTCAGACCTCGTCATTGTGTTCTAGCAGGAAGTAGTGGCACACGTAATGTGTGCGTTTGCGTGCATCATGAGAATGTCAAGTTGATGTTGAATGAAATAAATATTCAACATTTAACAAAGGATACTGACATGGTGCTCACAAATTATCACGACTGCCTGGATGCTATTGTATGTCCTGACTCTTCAAGTTCCTGTCATTTAGGAGAGTGTGAAAACTGTCCAGGTACTGCAAACTTAAAAGATAACATCACAAAAGCTTTTGATGAACATTGTATTAATGAAGTGAGGTTTGAAATTTGGCTACAGACCGACAGATGTACTCTAAAGACTCTAGTAATGGATACTGATGAATTCGTAGATGATTTCTGTGAAAGGCTGTTGAAATTAAAAACTCATCACTTCATTTCAAAGGAGCATTCATCTTTTTTCAAAAACCTGAAGGAAAATTTATTGCCTGGGGAGTTTTTGATTTGCTTCGATTTCGCTGAGAATTACGCCTTCATAATTCAGAATGCAGCGCAATCATTCCACTGGAATAACGACCAAGCTACAATATTCACTGTCGTGATTTATTATAAAGCAGATGGAGAGCTCAAGCACGTAAGTATGGCAATCATATATGATAACTTAGCTCATGACACGGTGGCTGTTCACGAGTATCAGAAGATAATAGTAGATTACTTGAAAACTCATTTCAGGCCAAAGAAAATCTACTATTTCACTGATGGTGCAGGGCAACATTTTAAAAATAAGAGTAGCTTTATTAATCTCCAAGCCCATGAAGAAGATTTTGGTATCCAAGCTGAATGGCACTTCCATGGTACATCTCACGGTAAGGGTGCATGTGATGGTATTGGAGCGAATATAAAGAGACAAGCAGCACGATCAAGCTTACAATGTTCTCCGAAACATCACATACTCACTCCCCATGCTTTGTTTCAGTGGGCAAAGAGTAACTGTAAGGAAACCGAAATTTTTTTCAGCAGCAAAGAAAATCATGCCTTAGCTACCGAGTTACTGAAAGCCAGATTTGACAAAGCTGTCACGATACCAGGTACATTATAGTACCACGCTTTCATTCCCACTCAAGATGGAAAACTTCAACTCAAGAAGTTTTCTTCCTCTGAGAATTACGACATCTTCTCGAATGGCAAAAAACAGAAACCACAAAAGAGGCCTGCAAAGAAAACAACTGTTGAAACTATCGCCAAAAAATCGAACAGGAAGGCACATAATATTACCATATAATATTACTTAACTTTAAAAAGTGGCTCCTAAGCGTTTCACAAAGATCCTCGGCTTGAGCGCACTAGGGGAAATAGCGCGACACGCCCTATCACGGCATCTTGTATTACTCAAAGACGAATTAATTTGCCACTCTGAAAATTGGAGGTCTCATAGGAAAAAATCTCAGCTTTCTTTTAAAACTACTTTGAAGAAAAAAAAAAGTGCCGCAATTTGAAAAAAAGTCAAATTTATTTTTGATTTTCAAAAATTCGGGTCAAATTTTGACTTTTTTTGAAAGTGGCAAATTAATTCGTCTTTGAGTAATAGAACGATACGTAAACAAGATGCCGTGATAGGGTGAGTAGCGCGCTATTTCCCCTAGTGCGCTCAAGCCGAGAATCTTTGTGCAACTCTTAGGAGCCACTTTTTTAAGTTAAATAATATTATATGGTAATATTATGTGTCTTCCTTTTCGATTTTTTGGCGATAGTTTCAACAGTTGTTTTCTTTGCAGGCCTCTTTTGCGGTTTCTGTTTTTTGCCATTCGAGAGGATGTCGTATTTCTCAGAGGAAGAAAACTTCTTGAGTTGAAGTTTTCCATCTTGAGTGGAAATGAAAGCGTGGTACTGTAATGTACCTGGTATCGTGACAGCTTTGTCAAATCTGGCTTTCAGTAACTCGGTGGCTAAGGCATGATTTTCTTTGCTGCTGAAAAAAATTTCGGTTTCCTTACAGTTACTCTTTGCCCACTGAAAAAAAGCATGGGGAGTGAGTATGTGATGTTTCGGAGAACATTGTAAGCTTGATGGTGCTGCTTGTCTCTTTATATTCGCTCCAATACCATCACATGCACCCTTACCATGAGATGTACCATGGAAGTGCCATTCAGCTTGGATACCAAAATCTTCTTCATGGGCTTGGAGATTAACAAAGCTACTCTTATTTTTAAAATGTTGCCCTGCACCATCAGTGAAATAGTAGATTTTCTTTGGCCTGAAATGAGTTTTCAAATAATCTACTATTATCTTTTGATACTCGTGAACAGCTACCGTGTCATGAGCTGAGATATCAGATATGATTGCGATACTTACGTCCTTGAGTTCTCCATCTTTTTTATAATAAATCACGACAGTGAATATTGTAGCTTGGTCGTTATTCCAGTGGAATGATTGCGCTGCATTCTGAATTATGAAGGCGCAATTCTCAGCGAAATCGAAGCAAATCAAGAACTCCCCAGGCAATAACTTTTCCTTCAGGTTTTTGAAAAAAGATGATTGCTCCTTTGAAATTAAGCGATGAGTTTTTAATTTCAACAGCCTTTCACAGAAATCATCTACGAATTCATCAGTATCCATTGCCAGAGTCTTTAGAGTACATCTGTCGGTCTGTAGCCAAATTTCAAACCTTACTTCATTAATACAATGTTCATCAAAAGCTTTTGTGATGTTATCTTTCAAGTTTGCAGTACCTGGACAGTTTTCACACTCTCCTAAATGACAGGAACTTGAAGAGTCAGGACATACAATAGCATCCAGGCAGTCGTGATAATTTGTGAGCACCATGTCAGTATCCTCTGTTAAATGTGGAATATTTATTTCATTCAACATCAACTTGACATTCTCATGATGCACGCGAACGCACACATTATGTGTGCCACTACTTCCTTCTAGAACACTTATTGTACCTGCATTCTCACTTATAATTTATAAAGCATATTCCCAATCAATTTTACACTGATCGTAATGCAGGCCTTGTTAATTCATCCTGGCAGTGCAGAGAGCCGTTATTCTAGTAGCATATAATATTACTTAAGTCGAAAAACTGGCACTAAAGCGTTGCAAAAAGATCCTCGGCGTGAGCGCACTAGGGGAAATCGCGCGCCACTCACCCTATCACGGCATCTTGTTTACGTATCGTTCTATTACTCAAAGACGAATTAATTTGCCACTCTGAAAATTGGAGGTCTCATAGGAAAATATCTCAGCTTTCTTTCAAAACTATTTTGAAGAAAAAAAAAAGTGCCGAAATTTGAAAAAAAGTCAAATTTATTTTTGATTTTCAAAAATTCGGGTCAAATTTTGACTTTTTTTGAAAATCGTTATCACCACCAGAAATTTTGTGGAAAAATCTATCGAAAATATTCGATGTGAAATTTTGTTTCATTCAACAGGACAGAAGTTACAAACGTTTGAAAGTAAGGCTTTGCTTGAAAACCCCATAAATTGTACCCCCTCCACTTTGATAAATAATCATCACAATAAATTAATTTTTGGTGTGAGAAGTACTATCTATTAGGACTACAATTAGGCCAATTTTTAGCCCGATCGGACAACTTTCATTTTTGAGGTGGGTACACTTCAGAAATTATGCCCCATATATATATATATATATATATATAATTCATTTTTTTAATTGCATTCTGGAAAATTTGTCATGCAGTAATTATATTTTTGTGGATCATTCTTTTTGAGATATGTATGCAAATATAAATCGGGCATTTTTGGAGCTGCATATTTTGACTATGTTAATATTTATACCTGTTTACTTTCAAGTAAAATTTCCATGCCCTATGCCACTAAAAATATTCTGTAGGTTATATTGTATCAACATTTTATGGTTCACCTCGGCTACTCTGAAATCAATGTTTTATGCTATTTACGCCTAAATGTAAAATAGCTTGAAATCATGTACTTATCATTGTCATTCTAATTCTCTTCCATACTACCATCACTCAATTTATTAGGTTATTATTATTATTGTTATCATTTCTGGGTTGAGAACGTAACAGCCCCTGACGCTTAAGTAATCCCGTTGCGTCCCCTTGTGAGCCTAAGCGTAACCTCAAAGCCCTCTCCATAGGGAGAGGACCGCAGTCACGCTGTTGGCTGATATCTCTGACTCACTGATGCAGTAATTTCCTGTGAGTGTTAAACGTTTTCCCGTAATCACAGTGCAGTGACGAAGGATGTGAGTCGCTGTCTCATTATCCTTTCGGCACAGACGATAGAGGGGACTTTACTTTGCTCGGTTAGAGTTAAGTTTTGAGCCTAAGAGTGTCTCGGCCTGTCTGTAAACAGAGACCAGATCCCGCTCATTCTGATGTCCCTCAGTCAGCTAAATGTTAATTCCTTCACTGACTGACCTGCTGGAAATACCTACAACGGGCTCGGATCCAGTAAAATTTCTTATCGCTGCTAGTTTGGCTAGCCTATCCGATATCTCATTGCCCTTGATACCGCTTTGTCCAAGGATCCATAGCAGACTGTCTCGGTTTTCCGATGTTAACATATTTAGTGTCTCAAAACATTTCCATACCAATAGCGACGTGGTAGTTGTTCCATTCAAGGTCAATATAGCACCCCTGCTATCTGAGCAGATACAGATGTCTCTTTTATTGTCACACTCTTTCGCCTTGTAGGCGCACTCGAGTATGGCCATAATCTCGAATTGTGGAACTGTGGCGTAGTACCTCATCTCGATTGTGAAGCTCATTCCATTCCTTCTACGATATACACCGACTTTTGCATTCTCTCGGTTCCTGGTGTCACCTGTAAACCAGTTGTCTCCATCACTGGGCAGTTGTTCGTCGCCGTCAACCCATTCCTTCTTTGTGGATGGGCTAACACGATACTTCTTGTCGAAGAGGTAACGAATGGCCATTTGATCCCTGGGTATGTTCAGGGTCGGCCTCCTGGCGATGTCTACTGAGATCTACACTGCTGTCGGGAGCCTTCTGTCATTTACCGAATTTCGCCTCCAGGACGCCTTCACAGCCACGGCCTTGATGGTCAAATGGGGGGCTCCTAACCTATTAGTGTCCCCTGATCCTTTCCAGTCATGACTTCATAGTGGACAGCTCGACCCTGCTCAATCAGACCACCGCCGTATAGATTAGCCCCAGTTTTTCCTATGGCTCTCATAAAGAGCCATAGAGTCGCTACTAGCTTCTCGCACGTGTTTTCATGGTGCTTGTTCCATGAAAGCTTCTTTTCCAGAAAGACTCCTAGATATTTAGCTCGTTCTTTGATTTCCAGTTGTTGTCCTTCAAGTTCCAGTGTACTCGTGGTTCCCCACTTATACCTTCTGATGAAAACAACCGCGTCTGTCTTTTTGGATTGACCGAAAGTCCAGTTTTCGAGCACCATGAATCCACTATAATCAGTGCTTGCTGCATTACTCGAAAGAGCGCATCCAGATGCTGGCTGCTCACGATAACTAGTATATCGTCCGCATAGTCTATGACGTGGTGGTCATGACTCGGGAGTGGATTAAGCAGTTCATCCACTGCTAGGCACCACAGCATGGACGATAAAACTGCTCCCTGCTGACATCCCGAGTCAATGGTTCCACATAAAGTGGCATCACCCTTAGTCATAGCTAGATTCCTGTTGGCCAATATGTGGCACGTCCATTTCACGACTGCAATAGGCACACGATGTGTAATCATGGGCGCCCTGATCAGTTTACTGCTTCGCTTAGGACCGTCTCCGTCAGGTGACCAGCCCTGTAGGCGTGTTACTCCTGGTGAAGTGGCCTAATTGACAAGACCTTATCGCGGATACATCTATCCACAAGTCTTTCCATTGTTTTTAGTAGGACGAGAATCCGAGGACGGAAATCCTCGGGTTAGGTATAACCGATCCTACCTACGTTCGGAATAAAAACTACTCTCGTATCCCTCCATTCCGCCGGAAATGTCCCATCTTCAGACTAGCTCTAGCCGCCTCAGCTCTCATCTCGATGTCTGTACAAAAGTTCGTCCAGCTCTCTTGCTTTGCGTTACGTAATTCACACCATAACTTCCATAAGTAGCTTTGATGGCTTACGTGAAAGTTTTGGCTGCCATCTCCACGGTATCCACGTCTTAAATTGACCTGGAAACCTCTGAATCTCTGATCCTCTGATCTCTGATCTCAGTCCGTTCTTCTTGGATTTCTGACCCATTTATGACCAGCGGGTAGAACGGATTTCAACACGAACTCTATCTGTGAGTGATCTAAGAGAGCGGGTTCATATAAAACTCTTCACTTCTTGATATTATCCCTAAAACTACTGATGCACAGAGACTGCCTTCCTGACCCAGTTACGGAACGTCGGGGTGCTCCCCATGTTAAGAATATCGAAATCAGTGGTGATTAGGTATTCCAGTAGGTCATTACCTCTTGAGTTGATGTCCGTGCTGCCCCACAAAGTATAGTGAAAATTAGCATCGCATCCCAGCAGAAGAGGAATACCCCTCACCTTGCAATATTCCACCAGTGTACGTACCTCCACTGGTGGGTTGGTATCGCTGTCATAAGGAGAATGAACGAGTCTGGGTAGTTGGTGTCGGTCACACCATCCTCAGGAGGTTAGTCCTCTGAGCGGCCGTCAGTCAAGCTCTCGACGAATCTCTGTTCGCCGGCTGCTGGGCCGCTGAGAGTCTCTTCAAAGGCTTGTCCACCATCGATGAGGTGCCCTCTGAGCCTATACCTCATTTCTGGGCCTCAGTGCTGGATGTCGGCCCTGTGGATGCCGACATTCACGCTTCCACAGATGCTCCACTAGCCTGCTGCGCTTGCCTCTTCAATCTCTATTTCAGGGAACCATTAATACGTCTCTTCTTTTTGGGTCACTGACTGGCCTCTCCCATTAGCATAGCCTTGTTCAGAGGGACCGTCGATCCCTCAGCTCCCGAGGGAGCTGAGGGCACAGCCGTCACCTAAATTTGGCTTGCCGGAGAGACAGATGGGGAGGAACGGGTTATGTTAGACCTGTCGAGGCCTAATCCCTTTCACCTCTCCACCACGTCTCATCTTCCTCCTTTTCCATTTTTGGTATTTTGCGTGTTCATTTTGATCCCACAAGAAGCTAGTGAAATAAAAGGTCCGCCCCTGTAGATCCCCGCATTCAGGGGTGAGACTAATTACTCGGGGAGGTCGTCCGGTGTCCCCGAAAGGTCGTTAGGACACCTTTGTAACCCCTAGTGCCAAAGTACTGCGAGCACGATCACTCTACACCCATGGCTTAGGGGCGGGGGGTGACATTGAGTGAGACACTCAATGCTCAAATATCTGCTTACAGGCCACCATAACAAACGAAGGACTGTTTCTTGGACGCTATGAGGGCCGCAGGTCATTCCTGTTCCGATTACAAAACTATAAATCGATCCGGGAGGCTCCTCGACCCAGGAATCGAGGAGGCCCGTGTTAGATAGGCTCTCTCACCCTTCTACAATACCGCCATCACGCATACCAGGAGAGCCCGTTTATAGGTATCCTTTTCCTCTCACCCAGGAGAGCCCGTTTATAGGGATTCTGTCATTCATGTCTTTACGCATGCAGGCCGAGGTCCTTTTGACCCCCACGTCCCACACGCTTAAGCCTTCCCACCAAGTACAAAGTGTAACAGCTCCTAGGGGAGGATTTATTCAGTTAGGTCGGCATGAAATAGTAATTCCCGACGTAAAAAATAATAACTTGGTTATCGATTCTGATAAACTACAAGCTCTTCTAGAAAAACTACCCTCCGAAAGCATGAAGAGTCTTGAAGAAGTTGTTTTGCAAGAGGAAATGAAAACATGTTTTAAATCTTTCTTTAAACAATTAAGTAGCGATACTCGTTCCATTTGCGTGGAGACACAGTCGTATCGCAGAAAGTGGTTGAACAGTCGTCATTTCCGAATAACAGGCTCGAGGTGTTAGAGTATTTTTACATATTGTAGTAATAAGAGACCTCAGTGGGAACATAAAACTTCAGAATACTTTTATTCTCAGCCTTGTAAAGCGAACCCACAAATGAAGTACGGCGTCGACAGCGAACTTGATGAGCGGGCAGTGTATGTTAGTTAAAAGAAAGTGGAGGTGATTGAAATCGGTTTGATAGTTCCTGCAGAACATCTGTGGTTAGGTTATAACCCTGATGGAGTAGTTTTAGAAGATGGATACCCGATGAAATTAATTGAAATTGAAAGTCCATTTCTAGAAAAACCAAAACTGCAGAAGAAATTCTTGCTGAATTACAGTATATTAAGCTTACAGAAAAAACTTCGAAAGAAAAGCATGCCTATTACGGCCAAGTGCACTTAGGTATGGCCCCTCTGAACGTTAAAAACCCGATTTACTCATTCACGCTTTCTTTGATAAGAGTATTGTTGTAATCATAGTTGAGTTTAATGTAAAGTTTGTGGATAAAATATTACAATCATTGAAAAGGTCATACTTTTCTACAATGATTCACTACATTTGTATTCAAGAAGGTATAGTGAAATAGAGGAAATGTAAAACAATGTATTTGTATGTGTACTGTACTTTCATTATACGTAAAACACTCAATTATATAGAATACATATAAAGTTAATAAATACTTTTCAATGTCAAAACATTACAATAGATAAGAGGGTATTATGTCGGGAAACTCTCATCACTCAAAATATGTTAACTCAAATTTACTACTTCTGATATTATGGTCATAATGTGTTCAGATTTTTTACGGAGACAAGTATGCACTTGACCGCCTAAAATTTGAAAAACCTTCAGACGTTCGTTTAACCTTTCAATGTGCATTCTGGCACTTCCTATACGGCTAGTATTCAAAGCTTCATTCTGTGAAAACTGTTGTTTATATCGAAGAAAGGGTGGTCTCACAACTCTTATTTCGTGTTGCATACACAAATCGTCAATCCAAAATCCTCTGTCCACCATTATTTTTTCGGTTTGTTCCAATGTCCGTATTATATCACTTTGCTTAAAAATTGCCTTATCAGTTGACCGTCCTCCATAAGACAGGGCTGACATATGCCAGTAGACCTCCAGGATTGCAAGCTGTAAGATATTTAACTGTAGCTTTACTTTTATAAAAGAATAAGTTGACAGTTGGCGACATAGAAATTGCGGCTTTTGGATTTCCACTCCGGCACACTCGAAGATAAGAGCGACGTCTGCATACTCTTGGAAGCAAAACGAAACGTTCTTCAATATTTCGTCCCTCGTAGGAAGATATATTGCAGATTGCAAAGCGTTGCCTAAAATATCCAGCATATTACAAATCACATTTGAAATATGATGTTCAGAGCATGACCCAAATAAAATATTTAAAAACGCATAACTAACGCTTTGTCTAAGTCTCATAAATGCCTAAAATGTTCAAGTTCGGAATCCCAAAGGCAGTGCTGAGCTACTGATTAGTTGTAATAAAAGCACTACAATTATAATCAAGCAAGTCACCGCTTTTTACTTGAACTCCCACAACAACGAAACCAGGTACTTTTAAGCTATAGGCACTTCATTCAACTTCTACCGGAATCTCTGCCGATTCTCCCTTTGAGCTAAAATATACAAATCACTTTCTGTCGTCTCAATGGAATTATCGAAAGCTTCACATTTGCCTTGTTTCAACTGCAAATGAGCAGGACTCTATTTTCATATGAGTTTGAAGATCCCTTTCACTCACTGCAACGATCTGGTGAATTATTCTCCTTTCTCCTTTTGATCTTCTTGACCTCTTTTTCGACGTTTCGAGTACTATGAATAACCATACGTAGAATTTTTGAATCTTGAAAAAATGGTCTTAAAAATGTTGAAGAAGCTCTAATTTTCCATATTTTATTCCTCATAGCTGGTCAACGAACTCGATTTCTATTTTTTGTCCCTTAAAACACTTTGAATTGGCATGCAATCAAGTACATGAAATCCTCTGGATAACGCATAAACTTTAGAAATCGAGTGTGATCAGTACGAATCTTTGTATTGCGTGGAAATCGCTAAGCGCAATGAACGAGTCAGTTGGAATAAAGCGAGTTAAGGGCGATGCCAGTAGTTTGAGAACCAGTAATAAGTAGCAAGTCAAAGAGAATAAGGAAGATTCAAAGCATGTTTAATGAAAATAATGTCAAATAGCGTCGGGCGTTAAATTTGGGTTCTCACCCAAATTTACCCGTTAAAATTGGGGAATTATGAGACAAACTTTTACCAAGCTTCATAACTGCAACAAAAATAAAAATATTTACAGATTTTTGAACTAAATTTGTTACTGGGGGAGCGGGGGGG